>JACM01069067.1:0-11425 GCA_000787095.1 Periophthalmodon schlosseri
CTATTATTATTATTATTTCTATTAATATTAATATTGCATTTTTTTTCATATGACCTTGAATTAAACTGACCCGTGTTAGTTGGTTAAAACTAAATACTGTTTTAATTGTATCAAATAATTCATTTTCTATATTTAATTTGCTGGTCTTAGGTTTATTTTGTTTTCTACTTAAAGGGGATTTGTGTTTTGTTTTTTTCTTTTTTTTTGTGCTTTTCATTATGCATATAAAAGTTATTTATTTCTGACTGTATTGTGTTTTTGATTTTGAAATTGACCATGAGATGTAATAAAAGTTTAATTTGAATGTGAAATATTATTACCATTTCAGAAACAATTTTTCATTATGTATTTGTTTGAACAGGAACAATGCACATTATTGAACATTGCTCCGAAGATGACACATTTGAAAAAGATTAACAACAAAAGCAAAAATGGAGTTCATCCTGATTAAACCTTTTTACCTAAGATATTTAATTAGCACATAAAATATAATTTGCATGGCCTACTATTTTGTACTTCCAAAATGTTAATTCATTTCATTTTTATGTTTGCAGATTCAGCTGTAAGTGCTGTAGTGTTATGATCAGAGATTTTAGCCCATGGCAAAAAAGAATATCCATTAAACAAACAAATGTCAAATTTATTCTTAGTTGAACCTTCAAGTTCTGTTGCGTGACTCTGTTGCGTGACTCTGTTGCGTGACTCTGTTGCGTGACTCTGTTGTGCACATACCAGGAATCTGTATCTGTGTCCCGCGTCCGTCAGTTCCAAATTTTGCAGTTTTCTTATTCATATGTTTTTCCTTTATGTTGATGTGGACTTGAGCCTGTGCGTCCTACAGCGCCGCTCTGATGGACAAGATTAATATTTATCCACATAAACATAACATCCATATTTATCAGCTTAAAACATCTGATGTGTTGTGTTCCATGAGACAGATGTAAAAACAGAACAGCTCTTTTTTTTTTTTTTTTTTCACCGCCGCTGGAGTTTAGATTTTATTGTGTCCATAATGGCAAATTTCCCCCAATGCGGCAGACAAGAATTATATACATAATTAATAAACAGCAGCCAGCACCATGCCATTGGAAAACTATGAGAGAGAAAAAAGTGCTTCTATAAAACTGAACATTGAACATTACAGATAAAAAATCCAAAACAAAAAAAAACCAAAACACACATTTAAAATTGACTATTCATGTTTGGCAGTGTGTTTATAAAAATAGATGCTGCTAAAATGCATGGGCATATTAGTACAAAAAATGTATGAAATTAGTTGCCTAATCAATAAAGAAATGTGACTGTACAACCAACCGTGATTGTCCACTCAGGTTTGTTTATTTTAATGACATGTGAAACGAAGGAGCTCATTGGTTACCTATGATTTACAAATAAAATCAAATTTACCTCACTTCAGATTAACAGAGTTTAGTTCTTCATTCATGGATTCTGCAGAAATCCGTGATGTTTTTTTTACTTTCCTGTGAATTTTTCCTTTGTTTTCCGATATGGCAGACTATGCGTGTTTGTGACTAATCCACCTGTCAGTCACACCCATCTGGAAACGGGGGAGATTCACTGGTGACCACAACTGGAGACTCACATCTTAGTAAAATACTGGTGTGTATTCTGAATTCACAGGCAATACAATTAGGCCTGTACCCAGACCAAACTGAGTCTGGTTTCAGTTCCAGGTTTCAAAGTGACTCAAATTAATCATTTTACAGTTTTAAATGAGATATTAGGTAGGTGTTATTTAATTTTGTTGTTTACAGAATTACGTTACTTAGCTACTTGCTAATTGCGACCACTCAAATATTTTAAGTTGCAGCTGTTTAAAGGTGCAGTGTGTAAATTATCTGAGGGTGCTCCCATCTGCTCCTCTCCAGATGTTATCACTTTGCCTGGAATGTTCCACAATATGGCATAAAACGTCCTATCTTGCATTTGTGTTTCCATTGCAAAAAAAAAAAAAAATGAATGAATAATAATACCTTGAATAACATGCAGTCTTTCCCAGAGCAGCGTCCGCTCTCCACAGATCTGACCTGTAACTCGGCCTGGGAGTATCACTTCTCGTCTACACCAGAAAAGTTACATAGCCTACCTTTACAAATCTGTTCATTTTTCCTACATTTTATGCCTAGCAACAGCATGATTTGGGCGCTTAGCTTCCCGTGGACTCTCTGCGTCCTGCCCCCCTCCCATTCAAATCTTTTCACCGCTCTCTCTATAACTCCTGTGTACCGTGAAGCATCCAATCCCTGAAAAGAGAAAACGAAACTACCTTTTCTTCAGTAAACACGGTGGATCGGCAGAAAATCCAGCTCGCCACATGTCGACGTTAACCTTGGACATCTCAAAAGCCTTTCTTATCCCAAAACCTGTTGAAATGTTTTGGTCACTGCACAAAAACCCGGGTGCCATGGCGACGGTGTGACCAATGGGACTGTGTGGCGATGTAATGTAATGTAAATGCAGGAAGAAAAGCGTGGACACTCTTTGACTTCGGAACATGTTCTGCTTTTAAAGACACAAACACAGAGGTACAGTAGAGTTTGAATACGTGTGGGAATGTTTATATGTTTTTTGTTCTATACCAGATTTTGTGTATTATTTAAAGGGCCCATATTACGCTATTTTCTGATCTAGTTATAATGCTGTTTCCTCATCAAAAACTTACTTCACGCATGTTTAACACACAAACCCCGCATATTTAGGCTGAGTTCTTCTCTCAGTCAGAAAACACTCTGTTCCACCTTGTGATGTCATTTGGTAATACAGGAAGTGCTCCACTGTGTTTTTAAACTCCATACACCTTCACTAGAATCATTTGGATGATTTCAGCTTTGGAATTGTCAATCTCTACTGAACAAAAGGTCAAACGTAGCTGTTAGCTTGAAAACTACCGCTTCATGATGTCACAAGGCGGAATAGAGTATTTTGAGCTTTGGAGATGTAAACAGATTATAAGACTAAAAGCTCGCAAGAATCCATTTTGTGTAATATAGGACCTTTAAAGGCATTGTACCTAATTTTTCTTAAAACTGTATGAAAAAAAAGCCAATAGTGAGGTTTGGACATGACAGTAATGCTAACAACAACTAGCATGCTAACAGCGCATTAGTCTTACTTCCTGGTTCACAGACAATAAAAATGCTTTATAATTAGATGCATACAGCACGCAGCGGTCTCATTTTTGACCCTAAGAGCTGCTTTTAAAATATATCTGTACTAGTGCACAATTCATTTTAGTCTGTTAATAGTTTGTCCTTTCCTTCTCCATTTATGTTTCTTCTTTATTTCAATTATTATTTCCATTGTCGGTTTGCAGTGGAGGCATCAAGACTATGAATGGACACAAAAAATAACTCAAAACCTGTTTTAGATTTTTAAGAATAATTATAATAAACAGCCACCCGTTGCTTTGAACCTGCTTTCTTGACCCTGACGCAGAACACCTGTAAAGTGAAAACCACTCCAGGAGACTTCAGCAAGAAGCTCATTCAGAGAGGGCCAAGGTTTTACAGCGCTGTTAACAAAGCAAAGAGTGGCTACTTTGAGAATTTGAATATAAAATACAGAAAATAGTTAGTTGAGTAATTTAACTTTTTTTTAAACTACTTAATTCCACATATTTTGCTTCATATAATTGATGTTTTCAATATAACATGTAGAAAGCAGTAAACCTTCCTCTAGTCTTGTTTGCAGTATTGGGTGATAAAGGAACATTGAAGCGCATGGAATAATGTGCTATTTGCAAACTTCAACAGAAAGACTACACTGTCGGGGAATCTAACCTATAACCTTCCTGCCATGACGCTAACCACTCTGCCACCACTGTATACCCCAATACAGTACAACAAGCCCCCACATATACAGGCACAAATATGGCTCAAATCCTTCAAAAGTTGAGTCGATAACGCCACTTCTCACTGAGCGCGGCATCTCGCTGTCCCATCAGAAAACTGCCAAAGTGTCAGCGCACAGAATGATGAGCTCGCACCCTGACAACCCAATCACTCCTCCGCTCGCCAGGTTATACCACCAAAAATGTGCCACCAAGAACGTTCTAGAGCCAGATGAGCCATGGTGCAGACTGTACATGTGTGGAGATGAAAGCAGAAACCATGACTGCTCAATTTGGGGAGGAGGTGGGGAGAGAAGCCAAAAATACTCACGTAAGAGTAACATTACAGCAAAATAGGAAAAGAAAAATTCAAATCTGTCAAATGGACAAAAAAGTAGTTTGAGTGAAGATGTTTCGCTGCTCATCTGAGCCGCTTCTTCAGTTCTGGTCAGATCACTGGTGGAATTGAAGATTAGAATTTTTCATACCTGGACGACTGAGGGACATAACATCAAAATAATATTACTCAAGTACTGGTCCAAGAAATTACTCAAGTAAGAGTAAAAAAAAGTATTAGAGGGAAATTACTACTGTCTGGACGCAACATCTGATTCATAATTTGAAGTTAACGTCACTGGAAAGACAAAACATTAAATACAGCACAAAATCTAGTATTTTCAAAGGACAGACACACAGGATAGACTTTTGTTGGGTTGCTCCCATTCATCCAACGCACCCGCCTACATTGATGTGCCAGGTCTGCTGCTCCTTTTTCTTGTCTACAAAGAATAGGCACAAACATGAGTCTAAATCTAAAACATATCTGAAGGAGCGGTGCAGGAAACACACGTTTAAGTCATTTAATATTCTCAACATAAAGCTCAGCTAGACTTACTCACAGTGGGAAGAGGAACCAAAGACGTTTACTCAAGTAAGAGTACTGTTGCAATAAAAAAAATTACTACTCTTGTGTACAAATTGTTCTATAAACTTGCCATGCCTTTTATTCTTATTACTCAAGTAGGGGTAAACATATGTTGCTAGAAAAATACCCCCAAAAGTACAATTTCTTTAAAAAGTTACTCAAGTAAATGTAACTGAGTAAATGTAACTGAGTTGGTGGAGATAAAGTGGGATATGAACACTGCTTTTTAATGGACTGACTGGCACCATCATTCAGCTTTGGAAATTCACAAATTCACGTCAAAATTGGGACTAAACGGGACCTAAACCCCAAGCTAAACCGGAACTAGACCAAGACCAGAACTGGAACAGGATCAAACCAAATGTAGGCCTACATCAGGACTAAACTGTGCCAAAATCTGGACCAAATCAGAGAAAGAGCCATTACAATTACATATTTTACAGTGCAACAGACACAGTAATCCATAAATTATTAGTATTGAGTTTCTATTTACTTCGATCAATGTTGTACCAACCGTATTGTTGTAAATGAGTAAAAAAAAAAAAGAAAAAAAAGAAAAAAGAATATCTTATAAAAGGAACACTTACGGACAAAATCAGAAGCCTGTGTACTCTGTAATACTAAAACATTTTAGCAGAAGCAAACCTGGTATAAACAGTCTCATTTGTTTTGGGATTAGAGTTGATTGGCTGAAAAATGGCAGTCCGCCCTTTTAAGTGTCTACAAAACAAGAGACAGTGTTATTTATTTACAGGTCGCAGACATACGAAGGAATTAAAGGGCCCATATTACGGTATTTTCTGATCTATGTAATTATGTTGTTTCCTCACCAAAAATATATCTGGAGTTGTGTTTTGTTTCATTCACATTTAACACACAAACCCTGCATATTTAGGCTGAATTCTTCTCTCAAACAATTCCACCTTGTGATGTCATGTGGCAATACAGCAAGTGCTCTATTGTGTTTTTAATCTCCATACACCTTCACTAGAATCATTTGGATGATTTCAGCTCTGGAATTGCCAATCTTTACTGAACTAAAGGTAAAAAGTCACTGTTAACTTGAAAACTACCACTACATGACATCACAAGGTGGAACAGAGCATTCTGAGCTTTGGAGATATTGATGAGGTAACAACATTCTAAGATGGTTAAAAGCTTAAAGAGTCAATTTTGCGTAACATAGGACCTTTAAACTAGGACTAAACCAAAACTAAATCAGTAATTTATATAGATTTTTGGGCCACTTAAAAACATTAATTATTGTCTGGATTTGGGATACATACATACATTTGTGGATACACTTTTTGTAGAAATCAAACACATTTTATTCAAGTTACATTGATAATATCTGATCAAGAATTCCACCTTTTGAGGCAAATTTTAACGCCATCTGTCCTAATCTGTTCCATCCCTTCCCAGAGTAGTACTCCACGATGTATAAGATGCACCATACGCCGAGCTAGTGCACATTTGTTACTGCCACCAGCGGCTCCATTATGTTCGGGTTTCACACAATAACGTTTCGGCACAGCTGGTCGCCGCTAATCTTTCGCTAATAGTCCTTTTTCTGAACTTTTGCCTGACTGATGACCTCTCTCTCTCCCTCTTTTCTTCCCTTCTTTTTTCCCTTCTTTTTCATCAAATCTGCCCCAAAAAATCCTCAACCCCTCGTTTGGCTCTCCTGCCTGCTGATACTCGAATCAAACCGATCCATCAAGCGCTTGATAATGGAAGTCGACGGCGAGAAGAGGAGAGAAAGCGCTTCCGGGTTTTTTATTTTGTACATTTAGCCGGAAAATGACTCCCGAACTGTCATAAAGAGTGTGTGCGTGAACGTGCTAGCCTCCTTCTGCACGCTTGCTAGCTAGCGCGCGTGTGTATGCGTGTGTGTGTGTGTGATGGCTTCCAGCGCTAGTCCTCATGAATCATTGGTTTAAATGATCCTAGCATGCTAATTCACGCTGATTCCTTTGCCATGCTGTTATTATAAAAGTCAGCACAACAGTCATTAACAGCCGAAAAACGCTTAAAAACTTTACCCGCTTGACTCCTGGATGAACCCGGCGCAGCACGACTTGAAACATGACCTCGCGTGGGTGCGTTCAAACACTATAACTGTGTGTGTGCGTATAGAAGCTGAGGCCGAGTGCATGCTAGCTCCCTAATCCAGGATTTATTGGCCATTAGTACAGCCTGAAAGTCATTACAGTTCATTTTGCTGCTGGCTTGACGTTTTATTAGGACAAATACAAGCTTTTTGGAAGTGTGCGCGGAGCCTTCCATTGTTTATGAGGAACTTTGCATGGGGTTCAGTGCGCGCGTGTGTGTGCATGGTTGAAAGTGACATTTTATAAGTACAAATTTTCCCCACAGGGATGGAGGGTCATAGATTGGGAGAGCAGGAGGAGAAAGCAGAGATGGATAGATAATAGAGATTGACAGATGGACAGCAAAAGAGAAGAGGGAAGATTTTGACGCCGGGTACAGTGGAGGTGTGACGGGGGGGGAGCGGTGATCAAAGCCAGAGGAGGGGTAGACAGCTTGGATGGGGAGCTCAGGTTGGAGGGCAGAGCGCATTTAGGTAAATTATGGCGTGAATTATTGCGCGTAATGGAAAGTAGAAAGCAGCGTACAAAGATGTCAGACAGGAGGAGCTGACAGATGTTTTGGGTGCAATAGGCTTTTAACAACGCAAGGGAAGGTGTGGGTTTTAGAGGGAAACGAATCCACAGGCAGTTCTGTTACTATGTTAAGTCTGCGTTTAGAAATGCTTTTGTACCTATTATGCAAACTGAATACTTCTCATTAAAACTTTGTGCAGTGTATTGTAATATTTCAAATGTTAGACTGACTTGGACGTAGTAGTTCACACATAATGGTCAAAACACAATGATCAAATATAAGTCAAACCAGGTACAAATATAAATATATGTAGGCTAATGTACAGTACAAGTAGAATAAAATAAAAGTTAATAAGACATATAGGTAAAATGTTGATAGGCTATAAAAATCTATATTTAGACATTAATCACTTATTAAACTAATACTAAAATACTAATTAGAAGTATTGAGAATGGAAATTAAAATAAATAGAACCAAAATTTCTGTTTTTTTTTTTGTTTTTTTTTGTTTTTTGTCTTATCATGATATTAAAAACTGTTTCAAGTTTCAAGCTTTTGGGCCGAGAATAAATTTTAGCATAACGATAACAATTCTATCCTAAGCAAGCAGCGGATGCCTAAACTGCAGACAAAAGTTGAAGCTACTATTATAAAGTGCTTCGACTTAAAATAATATTGATTTAAAACAATGAGGTGCTAACCCCCACCCTTGATTTACAGGAGCATGACAACCAGTCTGCACCAGTGAAGTGTCTTGCCCAAGGACACAACAACGCCATTTGATGCATATCCAGGGTTGTTTGAATACAGACTTTTGTCATTGTTGGTTTTAATTGACTTATGAACACTTAACGCACTAAGGTAAGATTTTTTTGTTCTTCTACTTTCAATGTAAGAAGTTGCCGTCACTTTAATAGCAGTTTTATGAAGTAATCCTGACTTTGTCTTGACTTGAGTGCACTGTTTATTGAAAAATCGACACACGTGGAAGAGCAGTTGGATCTGAAAATTAAAACGAGCTTTTGAAGTGTGAGATTTCTAGTTAATTATCGTCCTACTTTTGCAACAAACTTCAGATTTAATATTCTCTAATTAAGGCCAACTCAAGTTTTAGTTCATTTTAACCAATTTTGCAGTTGACTGATTTGCTGTGTTTACCTTCTAACTTTGTTTCGGAAAGTTACATTTGCAGTTATCGCCACAATTACTTTCAGAGAGTTACATATGAGCATTGTGAAATATGCATGTTGTTTTGCAGTAAACTGTGTGTAATCAATCAGACCAGAGCCTATGGGCAAAAACATTACGACTGTTTAGAGTGATCAATGTTTTAGACCAGCTCGAGATGGGCGCTGGTGGAATCCATGATGTTTGTTATCATTGTAATATTTATGCTCTCGTTCTCGTTTGCTGACCTCAAATATGGGCCCTGTGTCAGTGATTGACTACAGGTACTTCTGACCAAGATCAATATGTTGACGTTACCCTCTTTGCCCCCAACAGTAAAAATACAGCTGAATGTGACATTAACATAGTTGCTTCACAGCGAGAAGGTTCCGGGTACGACTCCTGGGCCATTAGGGCTTTTGCTGAGTTTGCACACTTTCCCCATCAACCCAAAGCATGCACAGTATGTAAAATCCTCCAGCTAAGGTAGTCCTGACCAAGGCTAGCTCAAGATCTGGAGATAGGTCCCACTGCTCCTGGCAGGTATCCCCAGCAGAATTGAAGGATGGGTCAAACGCCTACGGGGACGAAGTAAATGGTCACATTTTTATATAGCTCTTTTCCACCTTCAAGACACTTCAAGACCACTCACCCATTCACACACACATTAATACACCAGTGTTCGCAGACACTGGGAGCAAGGTTGGTTAAGTCTTGCCCAAGGACACAAAGACAACATTCATTTTTGGGAGCTGGAATCGTGCCGCCAACCTTTGGGTCAGTGGATCTAACCGCTCAACCAATGATGTTTATGTCGAGAGCGGAAGTGGACAAACACTCTGCCAATTGTGCTACTGTCGCCCTCGTGATAGGGATATCTTAAACAACTTCTAAGAGGTCCATTTTGATCTTCCAAAATTATTTCTAAATAAAAGTTCTTTTTAACAGACGACTGTGTTGTTTACTCATACCTTGACATGTTGCAGAAGCCTTCAACATCGTTCCCATACCTTAAACAACCCGACTTATAGGTCAAATCTTTAGAGTGGTCGTTAAAAAATGTTTTATTTGTAAGATTTCTATACTGTGAAAGATTCCAGGCCAAAGCAATAATGTATCCATGGAGACAAGAAAAATCAGTCAATCAATTAACACCTTTATTAATCCCAAAAGGGCACTTCAGTTTGCGGATCTCTGGTCATGTCAACAAACCATAAATAAAACCACATACATACAATAGTGTTGTCACGATACTAAAATTTCAAACTCAATTTCGATACTAAGGAATAGACTCAACTGAATATCAGTTCCGATATCACACTTTATTTAAACAATAGAGAGTAATTTTCAACATTAAATTGTATTACTTGTAGTTATATTACCATGTGGTTTTATGTAATCCCTCTGTCGTCCAGTAGGTTCCATAGTGGCCCATGGGCGTGTACTAGTCTATGTGGTCTTAAACTTGTTCTGACACAGCTGAAGATCATTCTAAAGCAGGAAAGGTTCATTTCTGTCCTGTGAATGTGACTTTATTTAGTATCAATACTTGTGTGAATGTGCTTTATTTAGTATCAATACTTGTTCAAATGAGTGTGTAGTTTCAATATTAGTTTTAGTATCTAATTTTTGATACTGACAACCCTAACATATAACATACGTTCAAACCTCTTTATCAGGGTAGGCAAAGTAAAAGAAGAAGCAGGACGTGGATCCCCCAGCAGAAAAGTTACAGAGTGCGCCTTTAATTAGTGTTACTTGACGACTTATCACAATCAGCTAATTAACAAAAAAGAACTAAAATCACCAAACCTACTCTTTTCTATCTAAAGCTAACACAACCCAGTGCCCCAGGCTCTGTATCCACATCTGCACGGCTCCACTGAACGGTCTTATTTATTTACACAGCTTAAGAGCCTAATGAGCTGCGAGCACAAATTGGCCTTAAGTAATTGTCTCTGCAAATAAATAAAATCAAAGTGACACCGCTTCTTTTCTGCGAATCCTCAGATCAGCTTCAGTTTCCAGTAAACAATGTACAAAACAAATGAACTTGATTTAAACTGTATTACACATCCGCAGCAGTGCTTTATCTCCCAATTAGCTCCTTCCCGTGCGTTCCGACAGTCACTCTAATCGTCCACATTCCCATAAAGTTTGAGCCGTGTTTTTGGCTCCTGAGGAAGAAGAATGTCTGTTTGTGTTTCCCTCCAGCACTAAACCAGATTTGGCAAAACAAAAGTGATGAGGGGATCCAACACAGGATTCTGAGTCGAGTCTCTGTACTGAAATTGTTGCTCAGCTAGAATTTGTGTTTTGTTTTCATCCTTTTACTAGTTACTTAAAGATGTTCTTACCGAAAGGTTACATACTGCATCTTTAAAGTGACTATGAAATCACTTAATATTTTAATGTAAATGAACAAATTGTACTTTTCCTTGTATTTGTATTTGTGATCTGCTGCCCTCTGGTTACTGCAGCGGGGAATGGTTGATGTTGTAAAGACCAATTAGCAGCGCAGCTATTAGCAACATGACTATAGCAATATGTTTTTAGAGAAAGACCAGTTAAAGCTTTATAACTTAAAGATGCGTGTACAGAAAAATGACATACTGCATCTTTAGTTACTCTATAAAATCATGTAATATTTCAATGAATGTAAATGAACAAATTGCACTTTTCCTTGTATTTGTCATCTGGCGCCCTCTGGTGATAGCAGTGGGGAATGGTTCATGTTGAAAAGATCAATTAGCAGCGCAGCTATTAGCAACGCAGCTATTAGCAACATGACCATAGCAATAGGTTTTGTGAGAAATACCAGTTAAAGCTTTATAACTTTTTAGCCAAAAATGGACTAAA
>KN477764.1:7708-26452 GCA_000787095.1 Periophthalmodon schlosseri
GAATGCACCCTTTCTTCCGTGGCTTGAAAACAACTAGTTTGTATGTAACTTATTTGATGTCAAGACTGTAATCACAGTGGTTGCATCCGTGATAACTTCATGAATAAGGCCAATAGTTTTGTAAATGCCCTGTAAAATTGCCACAAGTAATGATGCATTTTCTAGTAATGAACCACATAATATACTAAATATATAAATGAACTAACTTTTGGTAAACTAACATGTTTTTCAAAAGAAAACAACACAAAAATGAACATTAGATATCTATAACATTGCGAGATCTGGCAGAAAGTTGTTTTTTTTTTTCTTTTACATTGCTACATCTCTACTCCCACGCCACCTCCAGTGAGCCTTTGGTACAGTCTACACAGTGAAACATCTATGTGCATGTTATTGTGCACCGCAGGCCATTTTACTGCTCAGGGCTGCGGTCACTTAATCATTCATGCTGTATACACAGACAGACGACCATGCCCCCCACTTGCGGAGACTTTGATGCCCCTGATAAGTCCAGTGCAGTGAAGGCCAGGGCGGAACAGACCTCAGCATTTTGGACAGGCCCGCACACTGTCTCCTCCTCTCAGCTCTTATCGCATACGATTACGCAGCCTTTTCCACACACCTTTACATTATACATGACAAAATACTGCGTCTGTCAGGTTCCTACCACTGTATCTGTTGTTATCACCGCAAAGAACATGATTGCCTTGTTGGTTTGTTGCTTACTACTACTATATCGCTTTATACTAGTCTCTGTTACCAGTGGTGGAGAGAGTACTGACAACGTGTACTCAAGTAAAATACAGTTATGGCTGAAGATGTACTCAGTTACAAGTACAAGTACTGCTACAAGTATAAGGTACAACAAAAAACAAAACCAGCTATTCATTTAGTGTTTACAGTTTAGACATCTACAAACCTGTTCTGAAATACATTTCTTGAAGTAGTTTATCATTTTTCAGTATTCTCTAAAATGTTGATGCTCCGGGACAGGTCTGAAATAACTAGAAAACTGCACATTACCCCGAATACCACATTTTTCTGTGTTTATGATTAGGGCTTTGAGGTCACATATGCTGCATCTAAAACAACTCTTATCTTAAAAGCAAAAATCTCTATTCAGCGGGTGGAGTTCTGTACTGAAAACATGGAGACTGCAAGTGTTTCATCATAATAACACATATAGATTTCCACAACACCGATAACAGTGCGTGGATGCATTTTGAGGCTAGATGCTCATCAAGATACAGAGCCTGCCTTAGTGTCTGTCAGATAGCTTCTCATTATAGACAATATCATTGCACCAATAATACAAACCATTATGGCTGTATTGGAGGCAGTATAAAGCATTCTGTGATGTCTGATTACACAGTGCAGCCGCTCAAGGCGACTTAACAGTTTCATCATTCAAGATTCAAATAATGAGCTTTGTGCCGCTAATCTGGTATCTTTAAAGGGCTCTGTGCATTAATCTCATGGAGCGTGGAATATCCTCAAGATTTCCATATTGGAACCTAAGATGTTTTTGGCCCCAATCTGTCTTTGTGTTTTATACAGTTAAACGTTGGGGTATAGAAAAAAGACATGTTCTTAATACAGGCTTGACATATATATGTGTAAAATAGTTCAGGGTTAGTTATAAGTTATTCTCGTAACACTTAATTTTAGGGTTCGTTAATTCACATCTAACTAGATGCTAATTTGCATATGCGGAAGTAGCTAATTCAGTGTTTATATGTCCCTTACTGACTTCTTCTACATAACCTTATTCTGCTGTTAATTAGACATTTACTAACACTTCCCAGTTAATAAAACTCTTTATTGCTGCTTGTTAGTGTGAAGCTAGAACATATTTGTATGCGTTAAAGGCCCTGTACCCTTATTTTTTCCATATATTTCAGCAAACTTTATGTTGGCCCAGTACAGATATATTATATAAGCAGCATGAGATCAAAATAAGTCCACTGTGTACTATCTGCATCTAATTATAAAGCATTTTATTGTCAGAGTATCAGGAAGTGTATTGTTAGCATGCTAGTTGCTACTCTTGTTTTAAGACTGTAAAAATCAGGTAGAGTGCCTTTAATAAGTAAAAACTACATTTGTTATTAGCCCTTTCGTAACACCCTTATTACCAAAATAAGTAATAAGGAGTTTGAATATAGTTTGAAAAAAATAAAAATACTAGCACAATTTGAATTATTCTAGATGAAGCAACAAAAGTTAACTTAAAACATGAAAACTGTTCTAAAAGTCAGGTCTGTGTGAGAAAAAAATCTTTCCAAATGAAGTAAAGTCATTTTGCCAACTCTAACCAGAAGTTGTGCCAAAAACATGTTGATGTCCTCTGCCAGGGACAGAGCTGCAGGCACAATATGTGATTTAAAAGCACTATTTATTTTTAGCTAACCATTTAGTTTGTTTAATTTGGGAGCTCTCATGATATCCTTTTGTATAGTACAAGATGCCAGATGATAAGGTAAGACTTTCATTTATTTCCATATAGGATTAAATACAATATGGTGATTTTATGCTTGATGAATAATTGCATCGTATGAACCAGTATTACATAAAAATGAAACTTAATTAAAACGGTCTCAAGGTCAGCTTAAGTTATCTGTGAAGTAGCCGTACTGTATGAGTGGGTCTGGCCTGCCTCATCCTTGCATATCAAAGTGGCCACTGACCAAAATAAAAGCCAAAGCAGAACATTAACATATGAAATATTCACATTTTCTGCGGTGGCTGAACATCCAAGCAGGGATTTCTAATGAGGGGAGCTAAAAGCAGTCTTACATCTGGCTGATACAGCAAAGGGTAGACTAATAAAGAGCCAGTGGAGCCAGTAGCCTACAGATAAGGAAGAATAAGTAGACATACATTGGCTGTCGGGTTGTATTTTATGTTTGATCAGTGCTTGGAAAGGAGATGATTTGGTTCTGGTATTTGCCATCTGAGATTGTGGGAGTATTACGGCGGCAGAGTGGTAAAAGCATTTGTCCACCATTACCGTTATTTAGGCTAGTTTTACTTAGCCTCCCTTAATGCTTGCTTCTTGTTGATGATAGTAGCATTAGTAAAATTTAGCTTCCCCACATACTTTGTCATTTGTGGCTTGTGGGTCCCCAAGTCTTTTCAGTAGCAAAATGCAACAAAGCAAACAAATGTTGCTCTTGTTGCTCATGTGTATGAGTAAACGTGATGAGTAAAGTTCTACTCTATACATGCAAGTAGTGCAGAGTAGTGTTGAGATGGTACTACAGCGGAACAAATGCTAACATAGAAACAGGCGACTTATGAGAGAATGCCCACTATATATGGTTTAAACACATCTGTAGCAGAAACCCTAACCATCCCCCAAATATGCATGGGTTTCTGCTTCCTGTTATATGGTGCCATTTTGGGGACCGTTGACCATTGTTTTGAATTGTCAATTGCTATGGCATCGGTCCTGCGGGCTGTGTGCTATATACTACAGCCATGCCAGTGCCACCTGCAGTAGAACATCAATAGAGCAGTCCATTAACTTTTCATGTCAACAATATATATTAAAGGTCCTATATTATGCAAAATTAACTCTTGTAAGCTATAAGCCATGTTATAATGTAGTTACAATCAAAAACATACCTGGAGTTGTGTTTTGTTTTATTCACATGTTTGTGTAACCCTTTATTATTAGTCTGTCTACATCTCCAAAGCTCAAAATGCTCTGTTCCACCTTGTGATGGCAAATCCGGAGCTGAATTGATCAAAATGATTCTAGTGAAGGTGTATGGAGTTTAAAAACACAGTGGAGCACTTCCTGTATTACCACATGACATCACAAGGTGGAACAGAGAGTTTTCTGTTTGAGAGAAGAACTCCTAAATATGCAGGATTTGTGTGTTAAAGATGTGTGAATGAAACAAAACACAACTCTGAGTATGTTTGTGATGAGGAAACAACATGATAACATAGATCAGAAAATAGCGTAACATGGGCCCTTTAAGGCTCAAATATGATGCAAATTAGTTGAGTTCAAATCACAGAATCCATCCTCATCCTGGACCTTTCTTAAATGTATGTGCATTCATAAGGCAAGTGCAAAAAGCTCAGAGTAGAGCTGCTGCCCCCTCACGGTGATATGAGTCAGCTGAGGTGGCCTGCACATCTGTTGTCCTCTGGATGCCTGACCCTGGGGAAGTGGCCCAGGCTGTCCCACCGGGAGGAGATAAACTGGGACATGTCCGTGTCACTCAGCTGGCCTGGGACTGCCTTGGGATTCCCTCGAACAAGATGGGTGAGGCGTCTGGGGAGGAGGAAGTCTGTTTTGCTTTTGCAGCTGCCCACAAGCAAAAAGCTCCTTAATAGCGGAACATCTCGCTGTCAGAATCCGATCAAACTAATGATTGTTAAGTATGTGAGTGTCTTGTTAAATGCTGTACTTATGTGCAAATGTGCAAAGTCTTGTGGAACTGCTGCAAACCATTTCCCCAAGAGGACTGTCTATTTTATTCTTATCCATGACCTAGCTCAAATCACATAGCAGTAAATATATAACGTAAATACATGATTAAATGGAGCGGCAGTGCTTCAGTTGGTAGAGAACTCGCCTATGGAATAAACGGTAGGCGGTTCAATCCCAGCTCCACCAGGGCATGTTGATGATGTGTCCTGGGGCAATATACAGTGTCTGAATACAATGGTATAAGAATATGGTAGGAATAGGGCTGTGAATGGGTGAATTGTACCTTCATTTAAAGCCCTTTGAGTGCGCAAAGGAGTTAGTACAGCTCTTTATATGTAAATTGGGATTGTGAGAAATATTTAGGTTTTGAGGTTTGTAGTAGTTAGCATGCAAACAAAAAATAAATTGAATGCATCACTCCAGGCTAATAGAGAATTCTTGTTGTGAGGGCTTTATGAAACTATAAGATTAAAGGGGCTGTACCTGATTTTTTCATATAATAATTTGCCATGCTCCAGTACAGGTAAATTGTAAAGGCAAGGGTCAAAGGCAAGGGTCAAAATGAGACCACTTTGAGCTGTCTGCATCTAATTACAAAGAGTAGTTATCATCTGCGAACCACGCTTGTGCACTTTTAGCATGCTAGTTGTTTTTAGCGTAGCTTCTCTCCTAAAGTCGTAAAATGAGCTTGTAAACTCATCGAGTGAATAATTAGGATGGTATAAACGCGTTAACAAAGTGAGGAATACGTTTGGACTGCTGCAAATGTGTTGTTTTTCACGTTTTAAGACAGTAAATCAGGTACAGCGCCTTTAATGGAACATAATCCAGTGAGTCCGAATGAATTCTCAACCACCATCAGAATGTATACAGCCCTCCTCTCTGAAGTCCCCTCAGTAGGATAGAGCAGGTCAGATTAAAGTACCCTTTTGTTTTGGCTGTGATCCTCTGATGGTATCTCACACTCTCCTGGTTTGAGAATGAGGCAGTTGTTGACTCTACCTTATTGCAGGAGGGATTCCCTGTCCTAACATATTTCCTCTCTCTCCCTGACAAGGCTTCCTACGGGTGAAAAAACGCGCTATCATCTCGCCTTGTTCTTCATCCAGTTATCTTTGGCAGGACTAATAAGATTTGAAATCAGAACATGGCCGCCGCACACACGCGCACACAGGTCCTGGGATGAAATCTTTAATTAGAGCGTCAGAATTATCTTTCCTGTGAGGTGTTTGCTGTATTTTGATCTAAATTAAATTCCGAGTGCCTATTATTGTTTCTGTTGATGAGTCTCTTGGGGAGGTGGGGCGCTGTTCATTCAAAATCATAGCTGCGCATTTTAGCCACGCAAATGTGTTTCTTGTCTTAGCTCGGAACAGCTAATCACTGAATATGTCTATTTTTAGTTATTGCTGTTTTCAGAGGTATTACACAAGGCCTAGGGTCAGCATTGTATTTGATGTCATAATTTCAAATGGAGGGCAGAGGCCTATATAACTGTATAAGATAAGACAGCCTTTATTTGTCCCACAATGGGGAAATTCCAGTGTTGCAACGCACAGGTCAAGAACACCATAAGGATAGAAATAGGCACTCAAACATCCAGCTAAATAACTATTAGAAAACATACTTATATACAGACTGAACATACTTACATACTTAGACATACAACATACTTAGATATAGATTGAACACAGCACTGTGCAAGTATAAAAAAATGTAAGGGTTTAAAACTATTGTGTACAGTAAGTGATCTATATGCTTATGTACACTACAGTGTCTTATACACATGGTGATTTACAATATGTTACAGTATTGAACATGAATACTACAGGGAGACAGTGGTGGAAGAAATGCTCAATTTGTTATGTAAAAGTACAGATACTGGAGCAAAAAAAAAAATTCAAGTAAAAGTTAAAGTATCACATGAAAATCTACTTAAGTAAAAGTATTATAGTACTTGTTTAAAATGTAGAGTAAAAAGTTAAAGTATTTTGTGCAGATTTTGAGATCTAATAAAGCTTCAAAGCGATTTTTTGATAAAGATTTATGCTGATTCACTTGTTCTTTCTGTTTTTTTTGTATATTTTTGTTTGCTCAAATTATGAATGTGTTAAAAATAAACCCCTCAGGCTTTTCAGCAGGGCTCACACAATAATAAAAAATACTTTTACTTTTCAGCCCTGTTCAAAAATGTAGTGAAGTAAAAGTATCCACTTTACTTCAAAAATCTACTTAAGTAAAGAACAGATACCTACATTTTTTTTTTTTTTTAAGTACAATACTTTACTACTTTTACTTGGTTACGTTCCCCCGCTGCAGGTAGAGCATGTGCAGGCCTGGCTAGTGATGTTCACTCTGACAGCAGCAGGAAGGAAAGACCTGTGAAACCTCTTCTACAAGTGACTCGGTTTTAAAGAAATACCAAAATGAAAATCCAAATTATGTTTCACTATAATTTTCTCTTAGAGATCAGGTCCAACCGAATACACAGAGATTTGTGCCAAAACATCTGAATTCTGACCACATAGAGGGCAGGGGAGAGTGAAATATCCAAACAGACTATCCAACAAATAAGTGAGCATAATATTCTTAGTTACAAATTTCTCCACAAACTCACTGTATTACTCGTATGGCTAAAAGTTATTTCAACTGACAGTGATCTCACCTCATGTTGAACAACGCCCCCATGTTTTGTCTTGGCAGTGAAAAAATATTAACCCTAAACCATGTCAAAACCTCTGCATTTTGACAGTTAAACATCAAATTCTACCATATTCTCACTTGCCTGCCAGCTCTATTCAAAATTAGCCTGAAAAGAACATTATGATGTCACGTGAACGCAACTTGGCTATAGCCACTTGGGCCAGCAAGAGCGACGTCTCACCCTAAGATGTGTCAGTGTCAGTACATACAACATATTTGTACCACACAGATAAGAACCAGAAAACCAGTTTAGACTGGTTAAAGGAGCACAAGGCCAAAACACTTCTTGGAACATAAGATAAACAGTTTGTCTAATGTGGCGTCTAATGCGCATCAACAGATCACGTGTGCTGGATCTCAAGGTCAAATGGTTGAACTAAAAGTTAAGAAACTGGGACTAAGAGGTACCAGTACCCACCTCATACACTGTCTATATGACAAAGTACAAACACTGTAAGAAAAGATTTCCCTCAAAGTACATTTTTGCGGATGCTTTCTGTACTATATCAGCATCACTACTAGTGTTAAGGAACAACGTAAATATTCTTCTTTATTTCATAACTGTAATTCTGATTTTTTTTTTAAAATTGAGTTTCTTGTTATCGGTGTTGCAGCTTTTTGGAAAACAAACACTCGGGCAAAAATGTAATAAAACGTCATAATATGTTTTTAAAATTTTCTGAAAGATAGACATAAACATAATTCTGCAAAATAGCTTTTTTATTGAATTTAGTAATAATTTTATGTGAATTATGGTAAATTATGGTAAATAAGCAAGTTTATTTATTTGTACAGCACAATTCATACATAAAGTAATTCAAAGCACTTTACAGAAAAAGAAAGACATTAAAATCACAATACAAACAAATCAAAACATAAATAATCATCATAAAATTCACATTAGAAGAGAAAAGTGCAGAATAAAAACCTTTCAGTTATATGTGCAGCTAAACAGAACCGTTTTGAGCCTGGATTTAAACATTGTCAAAGTAGAGGCCTGTCAATAAAAACCTTCAGTTATATGTGCAGCTAAACAGAACCGTTTTGAGCCTGGATTTAAACATTGTCAAAGTAGAGGCCTGTCTCACATCTTCAGGAAGACTGTTCAGAAAACTGAAACACTGATTGTTTAGTAACACCAATGACAACAGTGTAACATCATTGACTCTACATTAGAAAGCTTCTATTTATTTAACATTGGGCTGTAACACTAGTGACTATAATACCAGTGAGTTTTTGGTAAAGGTCTACTTAATACATTCAAAGTTACTTAAAAAAACATTACAACGATCTAAAACCATCATTGTACAAAAGTGTGCTGGATTGAATGATTCTGGTGAGAGCGAATATGGTATTTTAAAAAGATTTTTGTTATATGGCTGTTTGTCACCCTATTTTGAAAATGGCCCACCTGTAATCTCTGCCTCCTTTCCACTCACAACAACCAACAACATCCAAAAATCTCCTATCTGCCAAAACTAATCTCAGCATCCATCTATAAATCTTCCATCTTCCATCTTCCCCATCTCTCCTATGTACAAATCCAGACCCTCAATTTGCTCTCTCTAACTACATCTCCAAAATCTATTTCCTTTCTATCCATTGCATATATACCACTCCCAAAGATCACTTCAACAACTGCTCTGAAATTTGGCACAAAACACAGAGAATTTACTCGTTTTAGTCCAATACCCAGCTGCTGGTGTTGATCTAGTGGGAAAATCTCTTCTTCCTGTATTGGCAGTTGTTGAAAGAAAGCTGATGGTCATTAAAAGACCAGTCTATCTGCAAACAGTTAAAATGCACAGATCTTGGCAGTGAGTAAATGTAGGATTTAAAATGGGTTTATGTATTTTTAAGTCTTTCAAATTATACTAATCACTTTGAACATGAATCTTCGCCAACAAAACAAAGTGGTTTCAACACAGCTGCTCATTCAGATGGGACATTTGGTCAGTTTGGATATCAGCAGTGATGGAAGTACTCAACTGTGTTACTGGAGCAAAAAAAATACTCAAGTAAAAGTAAAAGTATCACATGAAAATATGTCAAGTAAAAGTACCTGTTTAAAAATGTACTTAAACAGTAAAAACTACAAGTATTTCACGCAGATCTTCAGGTCTTATGAGGCTTCAGATGTAGTGATTTTGATACAGATTTGTGTTGAATTTTGTTCAACAGAAATTTTTTTTTAGCTGTTCATATTTATATATTTTAGTTTTCTCAAATTATGAACATGTTAAACATAAACCCTCAGCCTTTTCAGCAGGTCTCAAACAATAATAAAAAATACTTTTACTTTTCAGTGCTGTTCAAAAATGCAGTGGAGTAGAAAGAAAAAATACTTTTACTTTTCAGTGCTGTTCAAAAATGCAGTGGAGTAGAAAGTACTGCTACCTGCTCTCAAATTTAGTGAAGTGAAAGTAAAAAGCAAAAATAGTAAAGTACAGTGCTTTACTACTTTTACTTTGTTACGTTCCACCACTGGATATCATCTATCTTAAATGGCTAATCTCTCATTTGCATTCCCTTGCTATATCACTGTGCAAAGTTGTTTTTAAGGTGCGAAAAACGTTAAGTAAGAGTGCTCATTAAATACTGACTTTTAATGTTTCCAGATTTGCCTCGAACATTACACAAGAAGTTGTCAGTTATCCAAGGACAAAATGTTAGTGATTTTTTTGGTCAACATGTATTTTAATATCTAATGCTGTAAGATACTACTATTTTTTGAAAACGCTGAGACTAAGATTGGTGCACACGTTGTGATTTTTTTCATTGCTGTATCCACCTTTCTTTGTCCCTGCAGTCTCCCCTAGCAACACTTTTGCCAAGAACTTTGTAGGTGTCAAAAACAAGTGTAAAAACCTTAAATATATATCATTCCAGCAGAACATATGACTAATGTTGTGTTCGCCAAGGCTACAGGCCAACTTATTTCTCCTATAGACACATTTGGAAAGGCAATTTTAGCATTTTCAACATAAGCTATATATTTAAAAATACTCTTATCAGCTGACACTATATGATCTAATTGAATGTGAGCACTGCAGTATCTCCACACGCCTGCACCGATCATTGTCTGTACCCAGCCTGCAGTCTCTCTCCCTGGGGACGTTGGCTTCAGCAGATCTGTCTAACACTCTCCCAGTTAGATTCACACAGCACTAAGGGAATGCACACATGAAATGGCTCACATATGCCATCTTTCAACAGGGAGGGTTGTCACTGCCCAAGTTAAATTAATAGAAAACTGGAAATGACAGAACATCTAGAGTTGAGCGCTCTGGTAAAATCCGTCACCTTTTTAGCAAGCAGGTAGCATCTCCATAGAAAACAATTGGATCAACTCCGTACAACTGTACAAACTACTACTGGTGAGTACATTTAACCCAGCGGTTATCAAATGGTAAAATGGTCACATTTATATAGCGCTTTTCTAACTTCTAAGCACTCAAACATTTATACACACACACATTTATACACCAGTGTATGCAGACACTGGGTGCAAGGTGGGTTAAGTGTCTTGCCCAAGGACACAACAACAGCATTCATCTGTGGGAGCTAGAATCATACGCTAACTTGTGGGTCAGTGGATCTGACCGCTCTACCAATGATGTTTATGTCGAAAACGGGATTTGAACCGCCAGCTTTCGGATCAGTGGACAAACACACTACTATGACCCTTTTTCAATCATTATAGTAACAACTGTTGGCATTCAGCACCTCCCGACACAAAGAAATAGGCTCACAAAATGTCGGCTATTTCATTTTAGTGTATGACATGAGCTTATTTAGATCACTTTTATAGAAACTATATTTATCACTGCATTTGAAGGGTGTCAAGTCTTGTTAAATCCTAGTTGCATAAGTTTGGTCTAAATGATCCGAGACCCTTTGATTGAGAACCACTGATGTAACCTACTGTAATGTCAGAATACTTTTCAGTTAACTTGAGTAGTTTACATCCTAAAAATCCCCATTGTTTTACTACTATACAAACTGGGAGGTATTGTTATTAAATAACGAATTAAGGTGTGTGAATATAGTTCTCTCTATTGGCTTAACATACAAAATATTAGTATAGTGCTTGGATGGAAGACTGCTGGGAATACCAGGAGCCACAGTGGGAATACCAGGAGCCACAGTGGGAATACCAGGAGCCACAGTGGGAATACCAGGAGCCACAGTGTTGTGTCCTTAGGCAAGGCACTTCACCCACATTGCCTAATATGAAAGTGGTGTGTGTGTGAGTGCAGTGATGGTGGTCGGAGGGGCCAATGGCGTAGACTGGCAACCTCGCTTCCGTCAGTCTGTCCCAGGGCAGCTGTGGCTATAATAGTAGTTTACCACCACTGAGTGTGGAGTGAATGAATAATGCACTGTAAAGCGCTTTGGGCGTCATGGAAGGCGCTATATGAATCCACTGATTAATTACTTAGTTAATAAAGTTTTCTACCAAAATTTTCCAGTGTAAGTGGAGTAAGTGGTTGAAGTTATCAGTTAGCCTTCCTTTGGTTGCTAATCTGCCGCGAGTTGTGTATGATCTGCATATTAATTTGGCTCCACTTCACTTTACATTAGAAAAGTCACCCCTCTTGATGCCCCTCTCTCCATAAATGCTGTTGTCATTCTCGTCATTTTGGTCTTAAAATGTTTGTATTGACCCGCTCTACGTGATCCTGGTGTTTTTATTTCGCTATTGTGTTTGTAACTCAAGATATGAACATTAATAACAGACAAATCAGCTGCCTTCTTTCCCCGATATTGCTCCGGCTAGCGTTAGCAACCGGTTTGATTGACAGCGTTGCAGTGTTACCTGCCACAGCTTCGCTCCAGATTGGCTCTTTGGTTGCTATGATACTCGCGGTCGGAATTCCAAATACGGAGCTTGGCCGAACGCTATGGGCGACGTCACACTCACTTAGTCCACTTCTTTATACAGTCTATGGTTTGGGGTGGGCTGACACTGAAAGCCTTCCTGATTGTGTGAGTCAACAGAAGTTACAACACAAAAACACAAAAGCACATGATCAAAGCCTGACACAGAAAGGCAGTTTAGAGTCTCCTGCGACAGTCTTGTCAAATGTGAACAAATGTCACGCACCCTGAGGAACAACATGGCATTTCCATACAGACACACGCTGCTGCCACGGCGACAGGCTCAATAGTGTCAGACTGCTAATATAGACACGAGCTACTCATGCCCCCAGTGATGTTGTTTATAACAGAGAATGTGTATGTTGCTTTAATTGATCTAGTCTTACAGCTCTGATTTGTAGTATCCCTGGGCAAGAATTCCAATCATCACTCCTGTTACAATAAATATGATTGACCTCAACAGGAAAGGCATTCAGCATAAAAGGAAAAGTTCACTGTAGTACCTTGATTGGATACAATGTGAAAATTTGACTTCTTCGTGTACCCAGGATCAAATATGTCAAGCTTGTCATTCATCCTATTCAACAAAGGGTTTTGGGTTGAGAAATAGGCGTCTTAACCCCCATGCAATAATAGAAAGTAGTGATACAAGTGTGTGCATTATTCATTCACTCCCAGTACTGATGGAACCAAAGACACACTGATCGTTATGTATTGCATGGGCCAAGCTGAGATCAAACCTCTGACTTTTCCATTCATGGGCAAAGACTCTACTGAGCCACTGCTGATATCTCCTCCTTCGTTTTATATATAAAATGGTAAAGGTATAGCTACCTTTGAGTGACTCAGTAATTATACAAACAACACAGTATGATTTTGTGCAGAAGAATCTATTAAAGAAGACCTATTGTGCTTGTAACTGCTCTATAGCTGTGATCTATGACACCCGCGGATCATTATGTTATAATTTACACATTTTAAATCGCAATATTCATCTAAAATGACGTAATAAAAGAAACATGTCCGCTGACTTTTGTGTTAGAAAACTGCGGTGGCCAGCGGGAGCTGACGTCGCTGTAAACATCATCACAACAAAACGCAGTGTAGCTGTCGGCCCCTCCAATGAATAGCTGCACATGACACTGCAATATGATTATTTTAGTACTTGACGATTCAGCATTTATTTTTTCAATTAGTCGCCAATTATTTTGAACATATTTTAACCAAATAAAGACTGAAATGTGATAAGTGGAGGAGAATATTTACAAAGAATGTGTACTATGGATAAAAATGAGAGAATGTTTAGTCTGTTTTGACATTTTGACTTAATAATGCTGCGGTCTTTGTTATAAAAGGTGTGTTGGCGTGTGTTTGGACTAGAGTCTGTACAGTCCGGATAAAGATAATGATGATTAAAAATATATGATTTTAATGGCCGCCTTGTCAGGATTATTTGATTAATGCAAACCCTACTAGAAAGCATTCAAACGCATCAGGATTTTATGTAAAACAGTGTCATTTGCATTTGCACATCTGAATCCTGCTTTATGATCTGCCACTCAGTGAACTATTGGCCCATACAAAATGAGCACGGATCCTTTGACGCTAATTTGATGTACCAGCAGTCTTTAAGTTCCTGCTCTTTATATGAACCTGAAAAAGAGGGAAAAAAAGTTTTATCCAAAACGTTGCAAACGAAATCTAAAAAATGTGGCTTTTCAGTTAAAGGTTAGCATTTCAAAGGCTGACGATACGATCTCCCTGCGCCGTAACTCCGGTCTGTTTGTCAAGATGTTCAGGGCTTTTGACAACTGCTCCGATCCCGCTGCTATGCCCTCCGCACATCAAACACTCCTCTCCACAATGAGCACTGCTTAAGATTCAAATACTGTTTGTAGTGCTATCGGATACATGCATCCTAATCATATCCTTCTGGAGAGGGGCCCCTCGTATACGCAAAGAGCTGTGTCTTATTTTTACAGTACATTTATGACATAGACTTTGAAGTTGCATTACACGTTTCCTGTCTTAAGCTTTTGGATTTCTGAGGACACCGAACTAACTCATCTGCCACCATTTACCTCTATACCTTGCATTCACTTATTTAGACATGCTACTGTGTGTATTTCTTCAAATCCCCACAGCTCACTGTTCAGTTTTGCAAAGCAGCACCATTTGTGGATGTTAAACCTTTACTTTCTGGAAGTCGGTGTTTTGAGACCTTCAATGAAGTTTTTGTGTTAATCTAGATACCAATTTACCACATACCTACCATATTAAAGCTACCATTTATAATTAGATTGCCGGACCCGCCCCTGCTATATTCTCACATAACACTGCTAGATGTTAGAGGTTTCACATCTGTTATCTACTGGTAAAAAAAAAACAAAAAACATTTACAAATACATTTATAGAATATATTTTTTTTTAGCTTTAAGTGCAATGTTACACATTGCATAATAACTTAATAACATTCCTTAAAGGGCCCATATTACACTTTTTACTGATCTATGTTATAATGTTGTTTCCTCATCAAAAACACATCTGGAGTTGTGTTTTGTTTCACTCACACATGTTTAACACACAAACCCTGCATATGTAGGCTGTGTTCTTCTCTCAAAATGAAAACACTGCCATGTTGTGTAATATGGTAATACAGGAAGTGCTCCACTGTGTTTTTAAACTCCATACACTTTCACTAAAATCATTTGGATGATTTCAGCCCTAAAGTTGCCAAACTATACTGAACAAATAAATAATAAAGGTAGGTAGTTGTTAACTTGAAAACTATCACTTCATGATATCACAAGGTGGCACAGAGCATTTTGAGCTTTGGAGATATAGACAGACTAAGGGTTACTCAAACATGTGTGAATGAAACAAATCACAACTGCAGGTATGTTTTTGAGCAAGTAACTGCATTATAACATGACTAAAAGCTCACAAGTGACAAATGTGCATAATATCGGACCTTTAACTGGGACAAAGGAGCCTTTTTACTCTCACACACCTGGGATACTGTCCTGACCGAACACGTCACATCACAACATCACGTGACCACTCTGAGGAAGACTGCTAGTGAGCAGTCCAAACTGTCAGGTATGAAAAGAAACTAAACCTTGGTCTGGAAAACAAATCTGTTACGGAAGATGAGATGAACCTCATTGGACTAACTTAATAACATGCAACTCGAATCCTCTACCTTAAGTACAATATTTTGATGATGATTGGTGCTTACAATATGAAAAATAAATAAAAAACATTAAAAATAGCTTAATTATATTATGAAGTAGGTCCAGTTTAAGAAGGAGGCTCACATTACATTGTTATTCTTGCTGACACTCTTTTAAAACTCCATCCATATAACTTGCAGATTCAAACAGAGACAAAAAAGTACACTTTACTTCTTTCACAGTTCCACTTGGGTATCATCATTACTGCATGCCGCCTGCACACTAGAAACTCATCTTTTCTTTTGAGTATTTGTTTTGACTTTTGTAGGCAGATAGAGCTGAAGTTACCGACTCTTTGAAGCCCACGCAGACCGAGGCAGACAGCGAGTGACCCAATGTGAAACTACAGCCTGGTCAACCAAGACAAAGCCACCTCCCCTTTTCTTTCTCAGTTAGGAAAAACGAATGTATCAAAACATAACAAAATATACAATAAGATCGGTTTGTGAAGTATTGCCGAGAGACTTCCTGTTTACTTCCACTTTATATGCATATCCTCCGTGTTATAGCGTGGGCCTCTGCATGATCCTCATTGTTTAGTAGTGCAAACAACAGCATTGTAAAAGTGGTTGGAGAAATATCAAGAGACCAGCAAAGTATACACACGAAAGAAGGCATAGAAGTAATATTGCATCTAACGCCATCAGTCTTCTGGCCAAAAACACTTAATAAGATTCTCAGAGGGAATTGGGCCTGCAGTAGAGGAGCTATATAAGGCAGCTGGTTCAGATTAGTGGCAGAGTATTATAGCTAAATGATAACAATGATTTGTCGTTTAGAGCCCCTCCACCTATGGGTGCATGGCAGGGAGGGTGTCACGAAGGAGATGGGGAACCGACTGCTCCTGAGCCAATGTTATAATGATCTATGAACGCGAACAGAGTGCCCTATAGTACAATCAATGGCAGATATATCCTCTGCATTTTATAATAGAGTTGGTACTTACTTATCCCCATAGCCCATAAGGTGTTATTGCAAACAAAAACATTCTTAATAATTACTTGGGTTGAAAAAAAGGCTAGCTTTTTGGCCAACACAAACAAAACAAACAAGGAAAAAAATAATTAGTTAGAAATGCCTCGATTTTTTGTTTCATTCTTTCCGTCTCAAAACGTCCTTGAGTGTGGTTCATCATACAGAATTTTAATTACAATAATTTATAATCTTTGCAGTACCAAACATTTGCTTTACGAAATCTGAATGCACTCAAAGGTACGCCAATGGGAACAATACTCTAGTCTAGCCATTCCCAGTGAACTAAGCATTCGGTTAGTTCAGGGGTAAAAACGAATAACATTTTCACAGCAGTATCACCAGTATAAGAAGTAGATTAGTGGCAGAGCACGACAATACGATAACAATGATTTCTGGTTTATTGCCCCTCTTATATGGGAGCGCAGTGGGGAGCATGTCAGGCAGGAGATGGTGGTTAATGCAGTTGAGAATTCAGTGTAATGGGCAAAGGTGGTGAAACGTCTCTGGTATAAATCTCTGAGCCTGTGAATTGATAAAGGCCTTATCACTGGAGGGCCGCTGAACTGTTTAGTCTGCGTGGATTACTGCACTTTCTCATCCTGGATCCACTCAGCTCCGCACTACTGCATGTCACAGATACCACTCAACATGTAGACGCGCAAATGTTATCAGCTTAATGCAATATTAAGTTTATAGCTAAAGGAAATACATATATCTGTGCTTGAGAAGGCCATCGTGATACCTTTATAATGGCTCGCTATGGAATTTTTCCTTGAATGTAGGTCAAGTACAGTTGCTAAGTATCCATACTGCATCATACTTGTACAGTATTGAACCAAAACAAGGTTAGTGAAGAATAACCTTGTGCATTCTAAGGGGGCCTTCACACCTACAGCATTTGGTCAGTTTTAAGCAGACTCGAGTTCGGAATTCCTGCAAGTTTGGGTCGTTTGGCGTGAAAGAGGACCAGTTTGATTTGGTGCCGAGGGAAGTCTGGGAGTCCCTGCTTACACTGCCGCCCCCGCGACCCGACCCCGGATAAGCAGAAGTGTTACGGTTTTAATGGGAGCACCTGTCAACTGGGAGCGGTTGGTCCAAAACATGTGGGCGTGGCTTGTTAGGACCAAACTACTTCCTATAGTTCGTTCTACATAACTTGTTTTATTAATGCTTTTCAGTCTTCTTATTATCTTACTATCTTATTCAGTCTTAATATTTTTTAGTATCTGCATGGAAAAACGGAAGTGGAGGATCATCTCAGTCCAGCTGATCTATTAAATCTATGGCTTTTTATCAAGAAAGGACTATGCGTTTACATTTTGCACGCTGATATGGTATTTTAAACGGTAATTAAACTGCATGCTTTAGCGCTGAGTGCATAATGACAAAATGAAAAAGCAGAAACATAAATATAATAAAATTCCCCAAAATTAAGGAGAAGAATAGTGAAAGACTTCAAAAGAGGGGCAAACACGAATGTTGGGGCAAAATTTGTACATGTAGAATAAAATATACAAAATAAACAGTGGTGGGGTAAAGAGAAACAACACAAAGATTCCAATGGTAAAAAACTAGACACTACACAGAAAAATTCACCAGTTTGAACAATTTGAACAACCGTCACTAGTCTCATCCAGAACTATTTTTGTCCTAAAACAATACAAGAACTGTGTATGTAATGTTCAGGCCAGGCAGAATTCTACATATTTTACTGAAATTAAATTGGGATCATTTAAATGAAGAAGAATATTTAAATGTAGCCTTTTTTCTTCCCATTCTCACTCCAACTGCATAAAATTACAATTCATTCCACAAATTGGCCTGTTGATTAAGAGGTGAAAAGCCTCATCCAATGATTCACTTTTAAACCTTTGCTATGCTACACTCTTGATGAATGAGGGATTACATCATCATTGTATTATTGGTTTAATATTTATAATGCTCCAATTACACTTTTTTCTACTATAATTCCATTGCCTAAAGCCACAGTGTGTAACTTTCGACATTGACATAAAGCATCTCCACAAACCTGACTCTTATTTGGCCTGGAGAAAAGTCTCCTTCTACTTGTCGACTTGGAAATGTTGTTCCTTTGGATATAATCTTCCACAGTATGGTGTAAAACGTATCTATCCCCATGGTGGTCTGGTTTTAACTGTCTATTTCCATGGAATCATGCAAGTGCCACCATAGACTGTATATATAAATGGACATAGCTAACCTGCTAACTGCCACATTCCTGATAGAAGGTGAGCATGGGCGCACTCTGGCTCCATTGACTCTGGCTCCAGTTCACTTTACATTAGAAGTGAGCCTCGTCATTTTGGTCTTAAAATGTTTGTATTAACCCGCTCTACACGATCCTGGTATTTTTATTTTGTTATTGTGTTCATAACTCAAGACATGAATATTAATAACAGGCAAATCAAACACCTTCTTTCCCTGAGGTCACTCCTGCTAGTGTTAGCAACAGGTTTGATTGACAGCGTTGCTAAGCGCCCGCTC
>KN477764.1:26465-55686 GCA_000787095.1 Periophthalmodon schlosseri
GGAACTTTACTTCAACAGCCTCACTCCGGATTGGCTCTTTGGTTGCTATGATACTCACGGTCGGAATTACTAGTATCTAACTTGGCTCCACATTTGCCCCTATAACCGCTAGCCTCAATGAGCTTCATTTGACTGGAGCCAAACGCTATGGGTGACGTCACACTCTCTTAGTCCACTTCTTTATACAGTCTATGTGTGCCACCCATAGAAAGTTATACTGTACCTTTAACTTCATAATATTTACATAAACCACCTGATCTTTCACGGTCCCCTAAACTGGCAAGTACAAAAGCTTGCAATGTAGGGCACTTTTTTGTTGCCCTCAGACAACCCCCACCCGTTCAAATAACACCTTGTACCTGTCCAAAGTGCACTGTGACAGCCTGCTCACTCCCTCTCCTCCCCTCCCTATACTCCCTACCCCAGACTATAACCAACCGGCACTATTTCTCTGTCTAAATTCACACTCATATGAAATAATCGTTGAAGAAGTCGATAAGAAGCCATTTTATCTGCGCAAAGGAATCTGTACCCACTGTGTTAGACAACAGTGAGCCATAGGGGGTCTTCTTGGTGGTGAATTTTTTGTAGTAGTTGGAGGAGGCGTAAGAGGATGAGAGGGCTCTGCTGGGGTTTCCTGTGTGTACTTGTAGTGTACTTCACTGAAGCGGAAAAAAAGAGGAAGTGCACTGCAAAAAACTATGTGTGGTACTCCTGGGATAGTGATGGATGGCTGAGTTACTTCAAATACTAGATCATGTGCTTAGATTGTACCAATAAAATAAATCTCAGCGCTACCATTGTATATAAGAAGAAGTAACATTAATGGTATATTTTAAAACTCAAGGGACAGTCTCTTACAAGGTTTTTATAACCTGAAAACTACTGGTGGGATCTGGATCTGTCAACAGATTTAAAGGTGCCCTGTGTAACTTTTCAAGTGGAGCATCTGCAACCTGCTTGTTTCCATGGTGACATTATTGCTTACCCTCAAATGTTCCATTGTATGACATCAATGCGAAGACAAACAGACAACTTCACCGGGCAAAGTTATAAGTCAGATCTGTGGAGAGGCGAGCCAATGTACAGTAACAATGCATGTATTCCCATTTTTTTTTCTTTCCAATAAAACACTTGTTATTGATTAATTGCAAGATATGTGAGTTTAAAATTAGCAGGTGGCCAAATCTCGATCAGAAAAGGTCCATAGTGCACTTTTAAAGTGACACCGTGTAACTTTCTGGAAGTGGCACATCACCTGCATGATTCCACAAAAATAGAGAAATAGAAAACAGTTTAAACTACAGAACATGGAGGTTAAAAAAAGAGATTTATGACCTACTGTGCAATATGGCCAAAGAAATAACATTTTTACTAAGTCTATTTTTTGGCTTAACAGTTACACAGTGGGGCTTTAAGTGCTCTTGATTATTTTCATTATAGATCATAATTACCAATCAATGTGGCCAAAAACTATTATTGCAACACACCAACCAACAACACTGGCCTTCCATATAAAACTTGTGTAAGTAACATTGCCTAATGTAATGGTCTTGGATTCACATACCTCCAGGAGGCATTAGAGAAGTAGTGTGTAAACAGTAGGATTCAAACAGTGTCTCCTGGCTGTATTTTCCTCTAATTGTATCCGGTGGTATTGTTACGATCTCCGGTGTCTCTGTGGAGGGAGGTGATTGTATTAACGGATTCCGCTGACCATTCAAGTCAGAGCTGCAGGATCACGTCCCGCTGCCCTGCTTTCAGAGAATGGAGGACATCAAGTGTTGGTTATTGTGCCAAAGAAATTGTCTCTTGGCAGATATCCTGTTGACCTTTGGAATCCGAAATGTCACGCTTCATCATTTGATCCCATTATAAATTCATGTGAATTTTAGTGGTAATTAGTGCCCTGCTATAGCTGCTTCAAAGCCGCAGATTCCCGTGCACTAAGTATACAGCCTGTGTGTGCTGTGTGTAGGTTTGCTGTGAGGGAAATGTAACAGCGGGATATTTACTCCACACTCTGCCGCCAGCAAATTCAATCTGCAGCCCACTGATTGAGCAATTTGCTCAGCAATTGAGCACAATAGGCCAATCATGATGAAGGAATACTAATGTATATGAGTGAATCAGGACAGAGGTGAGGCATGTGCTGAGAGGGGCTTTGTTTCACGACGGAGGAGGGACTGGTACAGGTACACAGTTGAATCAAGGATATGTGCTTATGGCTGTTGCTTTAAACTCGTGTCTGTGGGGTATAGGTATGAGCACTGAACTCTCTAATCACACTAGCACACACATGATTGTAACAGCAGTAAGAGACACATTTAATCAAATGAAATGGTGCAGTGGTGAGTGCTGTCTCACACCAGACTGAACCTCCAAGCAAACAACTCCTTCTGACCAAGACCCCGGAGGAGGGGTCCTGGTCAGTACCATATGGATCGGTCAAGTGCAGTGGAAAAGTGAAGTAAGTTACTTTTTAGTTGATGTTCTGTGTTCTTAATAAGGAATGAATTTCACTTTCACATTTCATTTGCAACACACGTCTGGTGTATTTCGTGGTACAGGAGTTTTACATAATCCCGCAATGACGTTTACAAATAAACTACATGTAAACACACGCTCAAAGACCTAATATCTTATTCTCACAAATCAGTGTGAAATTTGCATTTGTTCAAATATTTAGTGAACAGTCCCTCGACACTTTAGATGGCTAGATTTAGATGTAGATAAAGACGCAGAACAAAACAGCCCTTGAATAATGAGTGTGAAGTGCTAATGGAGTTAGCTTGAGTACGTGACAGGCTGTCAGGGGGCTACAGTGGATACTCTGTGATAACTCTGTGAGCTTTGTTTACTGTGTCTAAATATGGACGAGATAACACTCCACTAAAAGAAGTTTCCCTGAGATGAATTTTTAAACTGCAAATCTAAGGGAGAGCCTCAAAACACTTTCACTGGGCCAAAGCAAAACAAATGATAACAGGCTTGTTACATCATAATTCTTGAGAGGACAGTTTCTAAATATAACAATAAAACAATGTGTGATCTTATGTAGAGGTAATGCAGTAGAAAATGGTGAGTATATGAAAGTACCGTTTTGGTTGTAGTTCCTAGACACAAAATGCAATGTTGCATTCTCCAGATGCATGTGGCCACTCCAGAGATCTGACAAGTAATTTGGTCTGCTGGTGTCACCTGTTTTAATCCATCAGTATAGATAAGTTTAATTCCATTTTGTCAAATATGTCTGGCAAAGCAATAGCATCTCCATGGAGACAAGCTGATGGTAGAACCCCCACCAGAAAAGTTACATAGTGCACCTTTATGTTATATAGATAACAACAACAACAGGCACCGCTGCACTGATGCATCTTCTACGTTGAACTTTAAAATGCTAAAAATATATAGCGCCTAAACCAGGTGTAATTAAGGTTTGTATTGCCCATATATTTAAAAAAAACATAGCAAAAATCAAAGATACTGTCTAAACTAGACTTGGAGAGACTTATCCATGCTTTTGTCTCTAGTAGGTTACAGTAATGGCCTGCTCACTGGACTCTCCAAACAAACGAGTAAGACAGCTGCAGTACATCCAGAACGCTGCTGTTTGGGTCCTGACTAGAACCAGGAAGGACGAGCACATAAGTCCTGTGCTCAGATCTCTGCACTGGCTCCTGTGGCTCAGAGAATAGATTTTAAAGCAGCTCTGCTTATGTACAAGTCTCTCCATGGCCCAGCACCAAAGTACATCTCCCACATGTTAGTGCCATATGAACCACTCTGAGGACCTCAGGGACCGGCCTCATGCTGGTGCCCAGAGTCAGGACTAAACATGGGGAATCAGTGTTTGAGGTTTATGCAGCTAAAACCTGGAACAGTCTTCCTGAAGATGTAAGACAGGCCTCTGCTGTGACAATGTTTAAATTCCGACTCAAAACGGTTCTGTTTAGCTGTGCATGTGACTGAAAGGTTTTTATTCTACACTCGTCTCTTTAATGTTAACTTTATGATGATTATTTATGTTTTGATTTGTTTGTATTGTGATGTTAATGTCTTTCTTATAAAGCACTTTGAATTACTTTGTGTGCTAATTGTGCTATACAAATAAACTGGCCTTCACTTGCCTTGGCTTTACTGAATAATGTTATTGATTTGAGAAGGGCTTTCAGTGAAGTGTAATGCTTTATAATGGCCTATATATATCTACTTCATAAAATTAGCAAACAAAATATAGCTGACTATAAATTACAAATAAATGGTTAGCAAAACAAATGCAACTGGAACATGTGCTACATTTTTTTCAGTATGGCACAATGTGAGCCAGTGAGTTAATATTGTATGAGCATTTGCCTCTCTCTGCCACGGCATCTGTAGCAGCGCCAGGCCCTCCCTCACTGTGGCTGTGCGAGTTCAACTTTTTTTCCCTGATACCGCAGCCTCCACCGGGATACTACGAGGAGAATTTGAAACGAATTCTGTGCTCCAAAAGACGAGATACAAGACATCCAGGGCTCAAACATCGCAAGTTTAAATAGGTTACTGGGCGTACACACATCCCCAAAGGAATGAATCATGTAAATTAGCTTTGGTGAGTTGTCAAAAGAGACTGCGTATAGAGATTTTGGGTTATACTGTGATCCACTTGTCCTACTGTCATTTACTGTTGAAGGCAACCTACCGTTGTACAAACCCTCATTAGTGAGAGTGTTATTTTCCCCCTCATTTGGGATGGACACGAACTGAAGAAGAAGAGAATCCATGCATTCTGACCTATATGACAGTGGAGAGGATCTAAAGTAGGTTAGTTTTATGCAGAGGAATGCTGGCAGCGCTCCATAGTTCTGTATTATTAAAGTTTGCTGGTGCATCTGCCAAAGTGACCAAGGTTGTGGGGTCCCAGTGATACAAATATGAAGGAAAATAGTACAAAATGAAAGCAATTTATAACCACACATTAGTCGACTTCGTAAAAAGGCACAGACAAATGAGGCGCGATTAGATGCGTACTGAATGGATAAACTTTGGTCCTGGTGGGGGTGTCAGAAATGCAGTGAAGGAAAGATTTATTTAGCAAAATATATCACCATGATGTCTACAAACTGGTGGTGGTAAGAAGATGGATAGGCTGAGGAGGCTGTTGGTTGTGCTGCTAGTGAAGAGGCAGAGGAGGGTTGTGTCACACAGCTGTTAACTCTATAGGGGCGTTATGGTAAAATAGAAGTGATTGGTTGATGAAAGCATGATTTTTGTTTTATTTCTTTACTCTTAAACCTCGTGCTGAACACTGTGTGTTACAGACATTGAAGTGAACTTTTTTCTCAGTAAGAATGCTACACATGCTTATTTTAAGATGTCCTCACTGGCACCTGTTACTTCCGTCACATGATACAGGTGTTCACCTTCTGTTGACAAGAGGCCTTGTAAGGCATCTTTTCACTGACTGCAAGAAATCTTTTCAGTGACGTACTCTACCTTCTGGTAACAGTTAATGGTATATCCATTTATGGCCTTGTACAGACAGTATGTGAAATTAGTTTAAGTCCTTATAGGACCAGCGTGCCATAGATAGTACCTTTCTCAGGGTATAAGTTCTGGATGGCTCCTTTGTAATATAACGCATGTGCCTGCTGTCTGTACCTTCCTCTTCTGATATGAGAGAAAACTTCTTTCAACTCGCTACCTGGTCTGCAATCTCTTCCTTCACAATCACAGTTGAGAGGCTGGGCTAGCAGACTGTGAAAGGCTGGTGACCATAGATGGTATATATAAATGGACATAACTAACCTGCTATCCGCTGCGTTCCAAGTAGGAAGCATAGGCGCGCTTCCGGCTCCATCGACTCTGGCTCCAATTCACTTCTTTCTATTGAAAAACATTTTTGTGCAGAAGATTTTTTGTAAAAGTGTATGGGGCAAAAATGTATGAGAAATTGACTTCCAGAACTGCAGCAAGCTTCAGTGTGTGTGGGGCTGCTGAGCTCCATTAGCTCTATGTTAGTTACTCAAAAAACAATTCAATTCTATTACTATTCAATATATTGCAAAAACAATTTTATCAACAAGTAACAAGAACACAATGCTGTTCTGGATTTGGACAAAGCAAAAGAGGCCTCTACAGTAGCACCTCGACTGTGTTAGCTCAAATTGAAATGTTCATCTGTGTGTAATTGCATTTAAGCTTTGGTCATTTGTTTCATAATAGCAGCTATGAATCAACATGACATTACATTTATTATGGGCAGTTCTGTGCGGGTGAATAAAATAATGGCCTATGCCCTGCCCTATTCTTCTAACAACGCTGTTCTGTGCAGAATTAAAAGGCCAAGGTCTCCATTCGCTGTCTCACAGCCGGCCTCTTTGTACTATTCGGCATTTGTAAACGCAGTGACAATAGCTGAGGGACAATTCATCCCAGACACTACTCACTCACTGATCAGTTACTTGTACTTACTTCAGTGCGTCAATGTTTACTGAATTCATTCTCGTTGTAGTAGCTCTTGTTGTCTGTTGTCTGCGGTATGGTCAGTATAAATGACTAAAACGATTATATAGGCCGAATGAAAAATTTCTTTAGTAGCAATTTACAGTCAATTCAAGATCTATCTTCAAACTTCAGATACCTCAGATGAGTATAGTTTAGATGATAGTTAGTATCAGTCAGTATCATTTTGACAACTAAATTACCCCTGAACCAGAAAATGTAGCAGTAGCTCAGTTGGTTGAGTGTCCATTAATCGAAGGGTCACTGGTAGAGTAGTCAGATCCACTGACCCACAGGTTAGCGGTGCAGTTGGCAGCTCCCATAAATGAATACTGTCGTTGTGTCCTTGGGCAAGATACTTAACCTGTAATCTGTGTACACTGGCGTATGAATGCTTGTGTGAATGGGTGAGTGGTTCCTTGACGTAAAGTGCTTTGAGGGCCTTGAAGGTGGAAAAGTGCTATCTAAAAATGTGACCATTTTCCATTGCAACATGTGGGCTTAGTGCCTTGGTAGAGATGTATTACTTCCTAATGTACTGACTTCTTGTTTGGGCAATGCTTTTTGACCATACCCCAGTACAGCACGTTGACGAAAAAAAAAGCAAAAAAACAAACTTGTCCAGGCTTTTTTTGTCTGTAAAGGGCACATGGTGGGTGTCAGATGGGTGACGCAGGCAGCAGCACCCATGTTCTTCGGTCCTGCGTCTAATGGTGTCCAGAGATGTGCTAACCTCCAGTGTCAGCAGACCATTTCTGTGTGGGAGAAATCATGCTCCTGTGGACTTATAATGATCAGACTTTCTGACTGTACTATCAGAGTTAAAAAGCTGAACATTCTCTGCCATAAATGTCTCTGTGCTACAAAATGTAAGGCGACTAGGCAAGACACTGCAGGTGAATAGGAGAAAATCTTACTTTTATTTACTTTTTTAATTTGAAAAATGTAATTCACCAAAAATAATAAAATAATATAAATGTATAAATAAAAATGTGTTTAAAGTTTTTCATCATGGCCAAAAATGCACATATTTGGGACAGTTGAACCTGAAAATTGGTGCTAAAAATTAAAAACTTGAATAACTGTAAAGGATTTTATATTTTATAATGCTTATTTTACTATTTTATCAAAGTATATTTCAAAGTGTATTCTTATTGTGCAAACTGTAAGTTTCGAATGTTCTTCTTTCTGTCATGTAAAACTTCACACCTCCGTTTCCAGTAATAACTTGTGCGAGACTCGGTTCTTAGAATTGGTGCTTATACAAATGTATGTAACCTCCCACTTGTTCATGTAAGAGTCGAAGTCAATAAAAAGGAAGTAAAGGGAAGTGGCTCTTTGGTAGTCTGGGACGAGCTGTAAGAAGCACCACTACCCCTTGCAAGTAAAACGAGACTAGTATCTGCCTTCTGTGTTTTATCCTCTAGCTAGATGAATAGTTAGAGGAAGTTCTGGTAAAGCGCCTATTGATTATTAATAACTGTGTAATTTTCTGACAATAACTCAGGTTTACATCAGACATCAACAAACCCGGCTGTACGAATCATCAAAATCTTGTTAAGTAAAGAATTGGAAAGTTTGGTATATAGAACAAAGAGAGAGATTCTGAGAAAAAGGCCTTTGAATATACAGTGTCCCATATAAGTCTATAGAGGTAAGACGATTAAATAAAAATGCTTGAATAAATTTATATTCTGCAGACCTTGAGACATGTGCTCCAAAATATGTCTAGATTTGACGAGTACCAAAATTTGAATCATGTTTTCATAATGTTGAAATATGTGTGACTGAGGAGAGACTGAATCCACCAAATAGTGTAGTTTTGAGTGTCTATGTACTTCCATTAACGTTGTCAGTCGTCCAGGTGTGATCCACAGCAAAAGAAAAATTCAATTCTTGTCAACTGGGCAGAGTTTTAGAGTGAAGAGTTCTGGTCAGATCACTGGTGGACACTGCCTTATATCTATCTGAAGGGAGGAGCTAACTACACTGAAACTAAGGTGGTTTTTACACATGTTGGTGGCTCTGTGGACCGACCCCAGCTCGCACTATACTTAGTTCTGTTTACTTTACTTTTGGGTCGGCCTTATTCACATACACCGCGCATCATTCACACCAAACCATGTGAGAGACCATCGGCTGATCGCCAAACTTATTTCTATGACAACAAGCTTCAAGCGGACAGACCTAACTAGTGGCAGTGCGGAAACAACCAAACACACCTATTTGTTTACACACCTACTTGTTTACAGTTTTTCATATCTATTAACATACTGGCTAGCACTGCTGTTTCCCTTGTTTTGATTTAGGTCTGAGGATGGAGTTATAAATAGGAGATAAAAGATGCCTAAGTCCCCCATTCCTATTCAAAGATGGATTGTCTGTCCTCCCCTCAAGCATCTCCAATTTGACCCGGATGAGACAATGATTTCCTTCGATGTGACCTCTCTTTTCACTACATCAGTAGCGGTGGAAGCAACAAGGAGGAGACTATTGCAGGATACTAAGATATGAGGATACATCTTATGTTTTGAATGTTGTTACAGTTAAAAGTGGGTATTAAAATTGCATGAGCTTAGAGTATTTACAACTCAGTACTTTACATGTAAGGACTTAGTGTGAAGAGGTGCCAGGTCCTTTTTTTCATTTCTCATGTTTTTTTGTTTTGTTTTTGACTTCATTTTCAGGTTTAGTCTCGCTTTGAACATGTAGAGATAACGCTCAGTAATCTTTGGAGAACGAGTGAATTGTGAACTTTTGTCCAATAAAAGCCGCCTCAGCCACATTCGTCAGTGTAGATTGAGCACAATACTGCACAGTACTGGACCTTGTACAAACTGTGTTGTTCTTGTAAGACAGATGGCTAATGATAGAGAAGGCACAGTTTGTTCATGCAGGCCTGGTGTTTTCTATGGAACAAACTCAGCTGCCAAAAGTCATTTTAAAAAAGGAACAGACTTTGCTGCAGGTGCTGACAGCAAATCTGGAGATACATATTCGCAGAAAATCCACACCAGATAAGGTGCTACAAAGTGAGACATGGAATACCAATAACAGCGGGCCAGAACAGAAGATGCTCATTATATTTAAAGTTTAAAAGAAATACTACTCATTTTATATGAATCTAATGAGAAAAGTCGGTCTCTGTGTTTTCGTTGCTTAATCTTATTATCTGTATTTTGAAATCAATTCACTGTGGGCATTTTACTTGGTTGAAAATCATATCTAATTAGTAAACACATTATAATTCATGTTCATTACCATTGCCATGAGCTACATTGAAATCAAGCTGATTGTATTAGTGGTTTTGTCAGTCTGTGTACAGGGTTCACTGTGTTATTTGACAACATATTTGTATAGTTGTATAGTTAAGATTTTTAGGTTTGGTCAAGATTCTGTGAAATTATTATTTTTTGTTTCCGTTTAGTCCATAGGCTGTATATAAAAATGGACATAGCTAACCTGCTAGCCTCCGCGTTCCAAATAGAAAGTGATCATGGGCTTCTTCTCCATCGGCTCTGGCTCCAATTCACTTTGTATTGAAAAATTGTCATCCCTCTTTTGTCACTGAGCCTTTTGGTCTTAAAATGTTCGTATTAACCCGCTCTACATGATCCTGGTGTTTCGCTATTTTGTCTGTAAATCTGAAAATTAATAACAAACAAATCAGGCGCCTTCTTTCCCCGAGGTTGCTCTCGCTAGCGTTAGTAACAGGTTTAATTGACAGTGTTGCTAAGCGCCCACTCCCTGCTAAACCGGCAGTGCAGGTGGGAAGGGGCGTTTCCCTCAACAGCCTCGCTCTGGATTGGCTCTTTGGTTGCTATGATACTCACGGTCAGAACTCGGCTCCAAATTCACCCCTGTAACTGCCTCGATGAGCTTCATTTGACTGGATCCGAACGCTACAGGTGACGTCACACTGACTTAGTTTAGTCAGAGGAGATGCCTTCATACAAAACGTTTATAAAAGTAAATTGTACAAACTTCCTGTAAATACATAAATAAAATGTAAATAAATCGAGCATACAGCTTGGATCTAGTTTCCACTTGCCTCCCTCATTTTGTTGAGTTAAATGTCTGTGCTTTTAGTCATAGTTTTAGTCATCACAGTCTGACTTTTTATTCTCTTTCTACCCTTTCATCAGCAAAAATATTAAGTTAACAAAAAACTAGGACAACACATGTTACTTGAAGATACTGACTAATTAAAAGCGACATATTATGTAAAACAAACTTTGCACTTTGAACTAGCCACATAGTAAGGAGTTGCATTTTGATTGATTCCTACATGCATTCTCCTTCACCTGAGGTATGCATTTTCACCTACCCCCTCTCTCCGCCCACTTGAACTGCTTCTACTAATTAGCTGTTTTAGATCAATATTTGGAATTACAATAAACAAAATGTAAAATAATGATCTATGTATGCTATTTAAGGACTGACCGATAAATTTGTTTTTTAAAAGTACACCTTACTGCCCCAATAGATCAAGCTATCTCCCCCATCTCATGTCGTAGGCGTAGTTTACATCTATGCATATGTTTATCCTTCCTCCTTCCTTCTCATCTGGCAAAAACTATTCCCCTAATGAACCCTGACCATGTGTTGGAGGCATATTTGGTTGAATTTGAAACATTATGAATATCAATCTTGCATATGTCAAGTGACTAGGGCTGTGTGGCCAGATTTCCCCCACTATTTTTGCTCTGCCCGCTTCACTCATTAAAGCCTTATAGCTTATTCTTAGCATGTTGCGTTTGCATATTCAAGATATTAAAATTATACACAAACAAAATACAATATGCTTGTTAAGTTGGATTTTCTTTCCCCGGGCGAGTGCACCGGGGGAAAAACAGGAGCGGAAATTGTCATCAAGGAGATGCAAAAACATTCACTGTATAAGGTTAAGTCCATGTGCTTGTTGTGAGTGTTTGCAGTGCATTAAGAATAGCCTCCTGTAATTTTCAATTCAAAAATATTCATGCAGGAGAATAATGGCTAGAAGCGATGATGCTAACATGCTTTCATGGCGTGTATGTAGGTCATTCTGCAAAGGTGTGGTGGTGCTGTGGAGACTGCATTAGGTGAGGTTTTAGTTTTTGTATTTTACTAAGTGTGATATTGAGGGGCGGGCAATATGCCGGTTCCAATATCGACATTGGCTAATACTGGAGAAGTTTTGATGCCGATATTTGGCTGGCCCAGTCTCTGTGTGCCTATGTATCCTTCCTCAGTCCATCAGATCTGTCGTTTTGAACAGACCAGTAACTGAAAATGGAACTAGAAGAGCAAATAGGTTTATGTTTGACTAATTATTTTATATTTCAGAAAAATACATTTTGTTGTTATTTTTACAAAAGTGTAAAGTCAATTTGGGACCTTGTTATGGATTTTAAAGGTCCTATATTATGCAAAACGGACTCTTGTGAGCTTTAGGCCATGTTATAATTATGTTGTTATTGCATCAAAAACTTACCTGGAGTTGTGTTCTGTTTCATTCACACATGCTTGAGTAATCCTTTATTATTAGTCTGTCTACATCTCCAAAGCTCAAAATGTTCTGTTCCACCTTGTGATGTCATGTAGTGGTTAGTAATGTGACTTTTGGCTCTTTTATGGGATCCGAATCTTTTGGATCCGTTCATATAAAAAAGCCGTTCAAAGGCCGGCTCTTTTTATATTTATTTATATGACAGAAGCCAATTTTGAGAATTCATTGTATCTATAAACTAATCAAAGAGAAACGACCAAGACTAAGATTTGTTTAAAATGGTTCAAACTGAGAGTGGGAGTGTGTTTACCCTCTGGAATTATGCATAATCTAAATAAAACATTGCAATACATATTTGGGATCAGAACTATTATTATGATGCCAAATGTGTTTTTCATGCACAAATCTCTCACTCATGTCTCCTGCTCTGCTTCTGTGCTTATTCTTGTGTTGGTTCAGCGTTAATCAGTATAAAAATGCAGAAAAGCTAGAAAGAAAAAGATTTAGTTCTTTTCAAAAATGAGATCACGTTAAGGAACCGTTCAAAAGAGCCGACTCGTTCACACACGTCACATCACTAGTAGCGGTAGTTTTCAAGTTAACAACACTACCTTTTACCTTTTGTTCAGTAGAAATTGGCAATTCCAAGGATGAAATCATCCAAATGATTCTATTGAAGGTGTATGGAGTTTAAAACACAGTGGAGCATTACCACATGACATCACAAGGTGGAACAGAGTGTTTTCTGTCAGAGAGAAGAACCTAAAATAGCAGGATTTGTGTGTTTAACATGTGTGAATGAAACAAAACACAACTCCAGGTAGGTTTTTGAGGAGGAAACAACATTATAACATAGATCAGAAAATAGCATAATATGGGCTGTTTAAATGCTAAATATTTGTATAGGCAATAATCAGTTATCGGCCACAGCAGAAAGCTAAGTTTAGGCTCAAAAAATCCATTTCGGACCAGCACTATTATGAATATTATGAAAATCACATTACAGAGTGGGGAGCGAGTCAGACAGGAAGTAGGAGGACAGATGGAAGGGCACAGGGGGCAGGGCATGTGGAGGTGAAAATAAACACCTTCCAAAATGAGTCTTGGGTAAATATCAACTCGGAGCGGTCGCCATGGTAATTATTATTCTTTCACTGTGAGGACACACAAGTGCATGTGACTAAAGGGCGTAACAAAACCTGTGATATTGTGATGCGGTAATTGAAAAAATACCGTCATTGTGTCCTTGGGCAAGACACGTCATCCAGCTTGTTTCTGTATGGTTGCTTCTGTAAGTTTACCCCAGGGCAGCTTCTCATCACTGACTCGTTAGCAAATAATGTACAAAATGAATCAAGTTCTTGTATCTGAAGCAGCATGGATACTTTTTACTTCACTACATTTTAGAGCAGGTATTTGTATTTTCTGCTGTACTACATTTTTGAACAGGACTTAACAGTATTTTTTACTATTGTGTGAGACATGCTGAAAAGGCCGAGGGTTTATTTTTAACATGTTCATAGTTTGAGCAAACAAAAATATAGAGATAAAAACAGCTAGAAAAAACCAATTGATTCAGTTGTTTCTATTGAACAAAATTCAGCACAAATCTGTATCAAAGTCACTACATTTGAAGCTTTATTAGATCTCAAAATCTGCATGAAATACTTTAACTTTTTACTCTTTAAGTACATTTTAAACAGGCACTTCAGTACTTTTACTTAAGTAGATTTTTTTATGTGAGTATTTTTTGCCCTGGTATCTATACTTTTACTTAGGTAACAAAATCCTTCCAACACTGGTTATGGTGTTATCAGGATGACAATAGGCAGAATAAATTCTATGGTTTAACATCAAAAGAGCATGTTCTATATCACCTCCAATCGCACAACCACATGCAGGCACAGTGTGTATGTTAACACCTTTTGACACTTTCAGAGCTTCCTATTGCGCAACATGATTATTACAACTATCTAACACCATAACCGTAACTCTTAATCCCTTAATTAAGTAGCTACTACGCCTGAATCCATCTTAATAAACAATTTGTTCATTATGAATCAAGTCTTTGTTCCTGCTTTCTGCTTGTGTCTGCTCTATAGTTATGTTATAATTTGCACATTTTAAATCACAATATTCATCTAAAACTACTTAATAAAAGTAACAAGTCTGCTGACTTCTGTGTTAGAAAACTGCGGTGCCCAATGGAAGCTGACGCCGTCACAACAATCATCACAACAAAGAGCCGTGTAGCTGTCGGCACCTCCTATGGATAGCTGCACATCACGCTAACGAGTAGCGGATTTTTTTTCAATTGTACCAAAATGACTATGCAACGCTGCCGTACGTATATCATCGATTAAGAAAATAAAATTGAACAACATTGTGAGTACAGAGCAGAAAACGTGGATTGATCGGCAACATGGCGTCTTGAAAATAGGCAATTAAACATGCACAAATCACTCCAAAAACAACTTCGAGAGGGTAACAAGGGGAAACAACTACAACACGGTTAAAAGCTCTGAAAAGTTAATTTTGCATAATAGGTCTGCTTTAAGGTAGCTGCTCTATTGCTTCTATTTTTCCTCCTTACAATCCACCACTGACTCTCCAATAAGAAAATCTTCTCTTAACAACTGTATTGCCTTTATACTTAAGAAAACACACTGACCAGCGCTAGTAGAAGCCATCACCCCAAATCATATTTACAGGAATGGGAGTGGGCTATTTCTGGGATCCAGTGGAATGCTTTGGGAGGTTGCCATAAACTTGCATTCACTTGATCAATAAGGGTCCGGAGTCGTTGGCTTGATTTAATAATGCTAAATCTGTAGCCGTAGTTCATCTCGACGTGATAAAGTGGTCGCATTAATAATAAAGTATGAAGTCATAAAGATGCGCCGCGAGACAAGGGAACTGTTTGGCAATTAGTTACATTTGCCATAAATCCTTAGCACTGTGCGCTACAAGCTAATGTGCCACTACTGGAACAAGTGAACTCTGTCTCTCCTCTGTCCTTGATTAACCTGCGACATGTGTAAAAATATACAATGAAATAAAATAAAAGTTATATTGAAATATCTGTACTGTTAATATTGTTTAAAGGGCCCATATTACACAATTTCTGATCTATGTTAAAATGTTGTTTCCTCATCACAAACATACCTGGAGTTGTGTTTTGTTTCATTCACAAATGTTTAACACGCAAACCCTGCATATTTAGGCTTTTTTTCTCAAACAGAAAACACTCTGTTCCACCTTGTGATGTCATGTGGTAATACAAGAAGTGCTCCACTGTGTGTTGAAACTCCATACACCTTCACTAGAATCATTTAGATGATTTCAGCCCTGTATTTGCCAATCTCTACTGAACTAAAGGTAAAAAGTAGCTGTTAACTTGAAAACTACCGCTTCGTGACATCACAAGGTGGAACAGAGCATTTTGAGCTTTGGAGATATAAACAGACTAATGATAAAGGGTTACTAAAACATGTGTGAATGAAGCAAAACACAACTCCAGGTGTGTTTCTGATGAGGTAACAACATTATAACGTGACTTAAAGCTCACAAGAGTCAATTTTGCCTAACATAGAACCTTTAAAACTTACATTTGAAACACAAGTACACCGTTTTATCATTTATAATAAAAATGCTGCAAAAGGAGCTGATAAAAATTGATGATGGGGAAAAAAATGGTTTGATTTGTTTTAAACTTCCCAAAAAATGTCATAAATCATTAGCAGTGTGCGCTACAAGCTAATGTGCCACTGCTGGAACAAGTTCAATCTCTCTCCTCTCTGTCCTTGGTTAACCTGCGATATGTGTCAAAATATATATAATTAAATCAAATAAAAGTTCTTTGAAGACAGCGTGGAGTCCGTAATGAGTGAAATAGCTGCACTCGGTGTGTGAGAATGATTTAATGAAAGACAGGGTTGGGAGAGTTGAGTTGTTGGCTCAGTTGGAGCTGCCGGCCTGTAGCGGGAGGCAGCTGTAGACAAGTGTTTTTATCAAGACTCAGTTCTGCAGGCAGCTGTGAGCAAGTTTGCATCATGGTTTGTAACTTTGTGTTTTTATTTCCGTAGAGTTTTCTGTCTCTTGCCTTTTCCCCAGGTGAATCACAAATGTGTCTCCCTGTGTTGAGGATTTTAAACTTTGATAAGGTTTACGTTATAGACATTTAGTTTGTGTTAGATTCACAGCATATTCTTGGTGGGATGTTGCCAAATGTGTTTATGTGGAAATGCAACTGTGTTTTATTAAATATGGATAAAGTCGTATAGAAAAGTATTATGCAAGGAATCTTTTTCTTTTTACTACAACTATAGCTTTTTTGCTGTTCAAATCTACTACTACTACTACTACTACTACTACTACTACTACTACTATAACAAGTACCACTAGTACTACAAAAAGACATTATAATAAAGGTTGACACTAAAGTCTATATTTTGGCACAAATTCCAAAACTTGACACTCACTTCATGTTGGCACAACCTAATCTCCATTTTCAAGCCTTAACTCTCAGATCAAAACCACTACACACTTTTTGCAGAACCTAAAACACAATGATCAGCTACTTAAACACAGATTGTAACTGTAACACTCTCTGTGCACGTGCTATAGTCTGTGTATCTAAATACTGCTCACTCTCACCAAAGTCCATAGACCAAAGACACAAAGGACAAAACTGAACACAGGAATCACAACATAAAAACGCTTTATAGACAGACACAGAAGCACTAGAAACACAACATAAAAGACTTCTGTAGTGAAAACCTGTGCGAAGCAGCTTTTCATTTAGAGACTTCGAGGTCCAAGTCAGACACAGTTTAGATACGAACTGCTAAAAAGCACAAAACATGTAGACATATATTTACAGCATGTGCCTCACTCTCAAACCATCAGAAACAGTGTCTGACTCCCTCACACTACAGTCTAACAGTGTGACTCTGGTCCTACAGGTCTGACTCCCTCACACTACAGTCTAACAGTGTGACTCTGGTCCTACAGGTCTGACTCCCTCACACTACAGTCTGACAGTGTGACTCTGGTCCTACAGGTCTGACTCCCTCACACTACAGTCTAACAATGTGACTCTGGTCCTACAGGTCTGACTCCCTCACACTACAGTTTGTTGTAGTATTCTGCGGCCAGTGTCTGGATGATGGTGTTTATATTTTAAAGAGTCATTTTTAAGTGTTTTATGTTTTGTTCACAAAGTTGACTTTTTCACACATTCTGAATGGTTTTGTGTGCAAGAGTTGCCAGATTTATAAAAAAAAATTCAGAAAATGTGATTGAAAAAAAAAGTAAAATCTACTGCTTCTAGTATTTACTACTACCCACTACTACATCGACTATTAGGACTACTACTACTTCTACTTACAGCCATCGCTACTACCTAGTGGTATTAGTAGCGGTGGCTGTACCACCTACTCTACCACCACTACTACTGCTACTAGTACTACTACTTCTTGCTCTGACAGTAGGTTAAATATTTTATCATTGCTAGACTTCTAAAATTTCCAAAGTTATGCTTAATGAACTGCTTTAGCTGAAGTTAATCAAGTCTAACCCTTGAGCTGCATTTTGTTCCATTTCACTGCATTTACTGGTAAGAAAAACTTGTTTGCCTTACGCACATGACTTTTAGTAGAACTTTTAAACAGGGGCAATACATCACGTCATTTTTAGCACAAGAAAGTAAACATCGCACGGCCACGGCGATGCATCACGCTGACAATAACTAGTTTGTGAGATGAAAAAGCCAATCAGTTTGAGAGAGAAATATTGAGGTCTGGTTTCAGTGGGATGGCTTTGTGCAGCATTTAATCAATTCACTTATCAGATCCCCAAATGTCATTAAACATCAACCCAGTGAAAAGCTTTTGTAGTCCCAAACTCACATTAGCCATGTTCAGATACTATTTCAGCCGTTTCAACTTACTTCAAACATCTGTTGGAGTTTCGATTTTACATAATTTAACAACAAAATCGAGTGGGATTCGTGTCTTTGAATGTGACTGTCAAAGATTTAGGCTCTAAGGCAGTAGTCAAATTAGAATAGTTATGCAAAGAGCATTAAGTTTGTCCAAGACCTTTCAAAAATATCCAAACAGGGTGGGACCTTTCTAGAGTTTGCATGTTCTCTCTGTGTTTAGGTATAAGTTTCCTCTGAGGGAATTTTCCAATGATGCCATGAATTTCTTGAAAATTTCAAATCTTAATGGGACTATTCTGGTAAATACTACTACTGCTAGTCTGCTACTGCAACCACAGCACCAAACAGTATTAAAACTGTTCCGTGTGTGTCTATAAAAGCATTTCTCAGAATGATTTTGAACTTTCTTTTTTTCTAATAGTCATATAAATCAGGGATTATCAGGTGAAATATATTGCCTGTGAATATATTGAATCTATTCTACCTTTGCTATACAGAATATAAATGCTCGGCTGAGCTGGCAGTGACGGGCTGGTACAGCACAACAGTGTAATTTATCTGATATTTTGTTCCATTGAAGTTTTAGCTTTGATTGGACACTTACTTTTTTTCTCACCTGTTCCACCATTATATTTTTCTATCGATCTATTTTCTTCCACTTATGTGGCGCTGGCTCGCGGGGATCGCATTCTAAGCATAGACTCCCAAACTTCCCTCACCCCAGACAATTTCTCCTGCTCCTTTGGTGGGACCCCAAGGCGTTCCCAGGCCAGCCGAGAGACATAGTCCCTCCAGCGTGTCCTGGGTCTTCCCTAGGGCCTCTCCCGGTGGGACATGACCGGAACACCTCCCAAGGAAGGCGTCCGGAAAGCATCCGGAACAGATGCCCGAGCCACCTCAGCTGGCTCCTCTGGATGTGGAGGAGCAGTGGCTCTACTCTGAGCTCCTCCCGTGTGACTGAGCTGACCATTACATGTTTGCTTATTAAAATGTCTTGTCATATAAATATGTGATAATGTCAAATCTCTTGCAATGAATCCTTTGTATCTCCTGTGTTATTACTCCTACTTCAATGCTCTTCCTCAGTCTCACATATGACCAAACCTAAAAAAACATGTGAATCATCCTCAACTCGGGGAGGCAGATTTGTGGATTAGTGGGCCGTCACGCTGACACCCATGGGTGCAATCATGTCATTTACAGTGCCGCTAATGAACACCCAGCTCATTCCATTTTCACTTTGATGTGGATGCTATCACTGAATCAGAGGCATTATCCAGTCCTGTCATGTAACGTAACGCACGAGCCGAGGGAGGGGAAGTGGGTCCAACAGCTATGAGAGAAAAGCAAGAGTTAAACGCAAGTCTGTGTGAGCATATGGTGTGACTAACAAATTATACATGTAAAACACTAGAGGAGATTAGCATGGTGTTTGTATGGACATATGCTAATGAGCTGGACACAGTAGACACTGGAGACAACGAGACGGCTAAAGGTAACTACACTATTTATAGACCTAATTAAGCATGAAAGGCTTAATAACTACTTAATTAAAGAAGACCTATTGTGTCTGACATATAGTTATAATTTATGACGTGACGATATGACGATAAAAAGACTTAATAAAAGAAACAAGTTCGCTGAGTTCTGCGTTAGAAAACTGCGGTGCCCAATGGGCACTGATATTTCCGTAAACGTCATCACAACAAAGAGTCATGTAGCTGTCGGCCCCCCTATAGATAGCTGCAGATCACACTAGCGTGGAGCGGATTGTTTTCATGTGTACCAAAATGACTATGCAATGCTGCCGAATCCTACGCATATCAGCGATTAAGAAAATAAAACTGAAGAACAAAGTAAGTACAAAGCAGTGGGCGTATGCCGGTAGCGGTGAAACCGGGGATTGATCGGCAAATTGGCATCTTGAAAGTAAGTGATTACAGATTGCGCAAACATGCATGAATCACTCCAAATACAACTTTGGGAGAGTAAATGAGAAGGGAAACAACTATAACATGGTTAAAAGCTTTGAAAAGTTGATTTTGTATAATAGGTCTGCTTTAAGGGGTAGGGAGTCAGGATATTAGTAGTTACTGTGCCTGAGTCATATATATATATATATTTTTTTTATTATAACTTATTAATGTCTCACTCTGATTTGGGTCAACAGTCAATTGAAGTTTGAAAAATTGTGTAGTGTGCCTTTAAAGCTCCAATAGGCGACTTTTGCAGTGTACCGAAGGGTTTGTGAACTACAAGAGATTTTGATTTCACTCCTTTTAGGTCTGAAAGGCATTCAGACCCTTAAATTATACTTTAAAAAGCGTGTAGCAATTACTATGAAAGGACACATTTTTCTCACTGTATTTGTCATTATGCAAAGCTGAAGAGCTACAAGCTAACTGCTGGAACACCTATTACATGTCCATTTCTGTTTATTAGCTAAATGCTGTACACAAATTGCACTCCATTGGGTAAACATCACCGTATATTGCTTTTAAATTGAACTGGAACGATGCTAAGCTAATGGTCAAAATCATTGCAACACTTTGGCTACGTCCTCGCTATCACACCTTTTACATAGAAATCTAAACGACATCTCCATCTTGACTTGGTATCTATTTGATAAGAAAACATAGCCACGTTATTGTGTTGAAATGTTCAAAGTCAGCATATATAATCCCTCCCAGTGCCCCAGATGGATTAGCTCTGTCCGACAGCGGAAAACACGCATTCTTAGATTTGAGATTATCCACACAAGCTCAAGTGACCAGGCCATGCAGATCCTGGTGATACTACGATAAGAAGATGGCTCTCTTGTTGGTTCAATAAAATGTGTGGGAAATGGGGATTAATAAAACTAGAGGTAAATCTGTATTACAGGGACAGACTACAGAGAAACATCACACCTGGGATTACAAAGCACCCTGAAAATATGAAATGAGATTCATCAACAAAAGCTACGAATGTGAGAATGGCACTGCTTCGGAGAGACGTTTTGAAACTCAACCGTAAGGTGAGAACTCCAATCAGGATTTACGGAGGTGTAAATAGCACATTTTAAGTGTAACCTCCTCCGACTGTTTTCATAACCTTTTTCTGCTTCAAAAACAACACTCATTACCTGGAAAAATGCAAACAGAAATTTCAAAACAGTACGAACCGGGTGTGTTCCAAAAACGTATCAATGTCCATTGACCTTAAATCACCCTTGTGTTCCCTGTAATCCGATCCAGTTCCATGTTTTCCTCTCAGCTTGGAGTAAACAGCTAAAATAAGAATGAAAAGATTATGCTCCCCATTATTTAGCTGTTATTGTAGACTGCCAGGTGTCATAAGGCGGCATTAAATAAATTCCTTAAATAAAAGCATGTTTTTTTCCATTTTGGTTGTGTTTATTGCACAGAAAAACATGCAAAAATGTGTACGTGCTTGCTTGTCCACAAACCTGGCTCTTTTTTGGCCTAGAGGAGGGCCTTTTCCTGCTTGTCTCCATGGTAATGTTGTTCCTTTGGCTATAATCTTCCACAGTAGCAAACATATCTCTTATCGCCATGAATAATGCTTTGTGTGTTTTTAACTTCCTTGTACTATGGAATCATGCAGGTGATGAGTTACATATTATAGTTTAGACAGACCTATTCTGCAAAATCGACTTTTCAGAGCTGTTAACCATGGCAAAAAAGACATTAAAAGCACAATACAACAAATGTTACAGTTGTTTCTCCTTCCCATTCACCCTCTCGAAGTTGTATTTGGAGTGATTCGTGCATCTTTGAGTAATCTTTAATTGTTTATTTTCAAGACGCCATTTTGCTAATCAACCCCCGTTTTCACTGGCACTGTCATACGCCCACTGCTCTGTACTTACTTCATTCTCCAATTTTATTTTCTTAATTGATGATACGTGCAGGATTCAGCATTGTATAGTCAGTTTGGTGCAAATGAATAAAAAAATCTGCTGATCGCTAGCGTGATCTGCAGCTATCCATCAGAGGTGCCAACTCTTTGTTGTGATGGTGTTTATGGGGACGTCAGCTCCCACTGGGCTCCCATTTCTCCGCTCCATTTTCTTTCTCTGGAAGTCAGTGGACTTGTTTGTTTTATTAAGACATTTTAGATGAATATTTCAATTTAAAATGTGTAAATTATAACATAATGATCCAGGGGTTTCATAGATTATAACTATATAGCAGATACGCCCACAACAGGTCTTCTTTAAAATATTCAGTCATTTTATTTTTTTTAATTTTATGTCTTATTAAATTTTCAAACTCAACCTTGGGTGCAGTGAGTAGACCGTAAAAAAAAAAAAAAAAGTGAAGTAAAAGTATTGGAAAGATGTCATTTGCCCAATACCAGAGTGGTTTGTATTGCTTTTCGTCAGATGGAAGTAACCTTTACCTTGACTGCAGCTGCGTGTCTGCTCTAGCATTTACACACACAGGAAATGTGTCGGCTATTTCCACACTTAATGGGCAACAATTCACATCCAATCTCCGTCTTACTCAAGGAAGAGGGCGTTCATGAACTGACTCTATAGGGCAATGCATGTAAATGTAATCCCTGAGAATATTACCGATGGTTATGAGAAAGTGGTATACAGCGAAGTGCATAAGTCTATAAACAAGATGGACAAAATGAAAACTGATGTCAAATCTAAATGATTAATTAAATACACCAAATTAGGAAATGTTATCTGACTGGAATTTCTCATTTTCTAAACAATGTCTGTAGCAGCCACTCAAAATAGCTTTTTGTTCTGCATTTATTCAGTATATAATTAACATCTGTAGCAATAATATTACAGTGTGTTAATAATCCTGATTACTCAAGATATAGCGTGTCCTTGGGCAAGACTCTTAATCCACCCCGCCCCCAGTGTGTGTGTACACTGGTATATGAATGTGTGTGTTACTGGGTGAGTGGTTCCTTGATGTAAAACACTTTGAGTGCCTTGAAAGTGGAAAAGCACTACATACAGAAAATTAAAAATAATAATAATGATGATTTCAATAAATTTTATACAACAAAAAGTAAACCTATGTAAAGCATTTCTTTTGGGCTGCTTATGCAATTTAGTTTACTTTATTATTCAGATGTTTTGATTTCACAAAGCTGGTCACATGCTAGAAGAATGAGGATCTATTAGACCATGAAAGAAAATGAATTATTTCAGTGTTTGTTTGGCTTTGGTGTTCATTATAATAACAATAGTTTCATTGTGATCTTTCTGCTCACAGTAATCGGTACTGAAAATCCCCAGTTAAACTACAAGCCTGGATTGTGTTTGTGCTTCATAGACCACTACTGTTACAATATTCATGATAATCTCACCCCATATAATTCATGATTAAAATACTTTGTTCTGCATGTGATAATTTACTGCGCACACAGACATATTTAGCACAGACTGAAAGATACATTGTCACCTGTACTGCTTGTTAAAAATGTGTTACTAATACATTTGTATAAAGTCCTGTTTCCTGTGTTTCCCCCTCCCTCTTGTCCCTGTGTGTTCTTAGCCATGTCCTGATTCAACAGCTAAATCCTTCGTGGGCTACATTTGAAGATCAGTCTGTGTAAAAATGGGCGGAGTCTTTACTTCCTGGAGCTCACTGGGCCAATCCACTCATCTACTCCAGTTTAAAAGCCTGGTCTCTCTCTCCACTCTTTGCCAGATCGTAGGTTAACCTTGCGTGATATTATTGAAACAGCTCACTTTTTGCTAAACATGTTTTTTTTGATTAACTTACCTGCTAATACCTACCTCTCCTCTCCACAGATCTCCACTCCAGACCCAGATCCAAGCTCAGCCGCCTCCACAGCCCTTTTCCTTGGATCTTCAACTTGCCTTTTCCTGGATACAATAAAATCTGTAACTCTTTTGCACTACTTGTCTGTGTCTACTTAAGGGTTTTTGGTTCAGTCATTACGACACTAACATAAGAGTAGGCAAGGGATATTTTTGGAAAACACAAGAAGCGGCTTTCAATGAAATCTAAATGTGTTTTGTTTTTACCTGTCGTCAAGGAGCCTTCTCAAGCATAATTCATCTCCAGCCTGTAATTACCGTCATTCTGTCCAAAATATCTTTCACAAATCCTCGTTCAGCGTCTGGGGTAGAAGTACCAGAGTCTGATTGTGAAGGAGGTCTTTGATTTTGACTGTGAGCCATTTTGAAGAATGGCTCATTACAACAACGGGATAACTCCTCAGGCATGTTCTGATTTAGTCATGTGTGTAGTATGGGTTTTTCATCATGATTTATACGCAAAAGTAACTTTGGACTTGCAGGAGTGTTTAAAGCAATTTGAAACAATAATGGATCTAATAATAAGAAGAATTCCATTAGTCTTAATAAATCATGAACAAAGACTTCATAACGTAGAACGTAGTCTACACATGATTCAGGCTTAGTTAATTCATATCCTAATCGATAGACTGTATGTATAAATGGACATAGCTAACCTGCTAACCGCCGCGTTCCAAATAGGAAGTGATCATGGACGCACTCGCACCCGGGTCCATTGACTTTGGCACCAATTCACTTTACATTGGAAAACTGTCACCCTTCTCTCCATAACTGCTGCTGTCAGGTTCGTCATTTTGGTTGGTAAAATGTTCGTATTGACCTGCTCCACACGATACTGGTATTTTTATGTTGTTATCGCGTCTCTATAACTCAACATATGAACATTAATAACAAACAAATCAGGCGCCTTCTTTCCCCGAGGTCACTCCCGCTAGCGTTAGCAACAGGTTTGATTGACAGCGTTGCTAAGCACCTGCTCCCTGCTAAACCAGCGGCGTGGGCGGGAAGGGAGATTACCTTCAACAGCCTCGCTCCAGATTGGCTCTTTGGTTGCTATGATACTCGCGGTTGGAATTCCTAATATGCAACTAGGCTCCAAATTCGCCCATATAACTTCTAGCCTCGATGAGCTTCATTTGACTGGAGCCAAACACTATGGGTGATGTCACACTCCCTTAGTCCACTTCTTTATACAGTCTATGCCCTAATCCTAACTCCTTACTTAAGCCTGAACAATTCTTCTTCTTTATAAGTCTATGCCCTAATCCTAACTCCTTACTTAAGCCTGAACAATTCTTAAACTACTTGTTCATTGTGAGTTAAGTCTTTGTTCACGCTTTAATAAGGCTAATTAAGATGTAGTTATTACAAAGTGGTGCCAAGTCATTTTAAATGTTTTGTTTTTGGTATTTTTGTTGAAGATTCAAAGGACAAACTCCAAAAAGAAAGAGTTGTTGATAATATATTAATGCTCTTTAATCAGAATTCCTATTACTGGTGTGTTTAGCTGTGTTCAGTGTTCTTACGCATGGGCTAGGGAGCGTAGAAAAAAATCATCCCAACTGTGTCTAATTTTAGACAACCGCAGTCATAGATGAAAAGCACGCATAAGCTTTCAAAATACCCAATTAAGTCCTTTCACATTTGCCAAAAAGATAACTTTAGTTCACGTTTATTTGGAAACATGTGTTGGTCTTGAATTCATTTGAAAGTAATTTGAATTTAAAAGTTCTCTTAAAAATGAAATACCTGTCATTTTTTTCTCCTTTGTATTTAAATATTAAACGTTGACGCCACTGTAAACTTAACATTGCGCCCTCTAGTGTGCATCTGAGCATGAACTTGCAAACAACTGGCACATTATGTCATTCAATTTGTCCGAGGAGCCCGATCCGAGCAAAGGTGAAAAATGGAATACCGCTGCAATCATGGCAATCTGCAAGGGTCAGTGGATGCTAATGAGCGGCGGCCATTTTGAAGACTTCATTAGCGACACATTGCGGGGAGTAATAGATGACGCTCATGGTTGCGTTATTGGCTAAATGGGGAGTGCAAATATACACAGGCATTGATCAGGCTGGGGAGGACGCGCGGCCGCCATGTTGTTTACTTAGTCGCTAGTCGTTTTCCTCATTTCAATGCTGGATTCCTGTGACCTTGGGGATTTGCGCTTTCCCGTATCAGTAAATATGTGTTCTCGTCATTCAAAGGAGGATTTGTGAATGCGGATGCAGTTTTGAAGTGGCTAACTATAGCAGAAAGGATTCTTTGAGACAATCTGTTCGACCGTTCTCTTTAAAGGTAAAGCAGCCTCAGTTCAACTTTAAGTCTCAGAGATGCAGCGTACCATCTGTAATAAAACGTACTTTAAAGTTTTAGTTCATGCGCACCACCTGTCAGCTAGCACTATAAATACGCAATAATACAACCACCAACCTCTGAGGCTCACACTACATTTATACATTGGCAAGACACTTTACCTTCTTATCTAAGGACACAACAACCATAAGCACTGGTAATCAAAAAAGCAGTAATCAACCCTTTCACTATCAGGTTGGCCAGCCACTCTAGGCAGTATCTCTATCTTTAAGTGTCTTGCCCAAGGACACCACAACAGTATGCGTTGGTCAGAGTTAGAGTTAAACCGTCAGCCTCCCTGTTATAAGAAAATCCGCTTTGCAGAGTTTACAAAAGTCCATCAACACTTCCTTTCTTCTTCGTTTGATTAAAAGTGACCACAGCGGATTGCAAACTTTAATATTGGAGACGTCCAAAATGTTTTTATTAGTATATTTCTGTTTGCTCAAATTATGAACGTGTTAAAAATAAACACTCAGCCTTTTCTGCAGACCTCAAACAATAATAAAAATGCTTTTACTTTTCAGTCCTGTCAAAAATAAGGTGGAGTAGAAAGTACAGATATCTGCTCTCAAATATAGTCAAGTAAAAGTAAAAAGTATCCACTTAAAAATGTACTTAAGTAAAATACGGATAATTAAAATTTGTACTTTCCTATTTTTACTTTGTTACATTCCACCAATAGCCTTAATAAAGCATGAACAAAGACTTAAGTCATAATGAACAGATAGTTTAAGAATTCAGACATAATAACTACTTAAGGTGTTATGAGATTAATTAAGTATAGATTCTAAGCCTGAATCATTCAAGGCTCTGTTCAGGATTCATTAAGGCTAATTAAAGTGTAGGCATTATAAAATGTTTCTACAAATCCTCATTGCTGTCATTTTTTCTTACTTCTACACCACACACTCTTTGTCCTATATATCTGTGTTATTACGTCATAATCACCAGTATCACAGGTGTCATACTGCAATACCTGATGTGTGCACTTCACACTTCCATGGTTTTGTACGGGTTATGCTATTCGTGATATGACAGGTGGCTAATGAGGCACAACACAAAACCGTTTTAAAGATCACAGCCCCCAACGTCCAAACACTATTCACTCCCAACACATAATAACACTTGTGTCCAAAAACCCCTCTTACAGTGGAGCGTCAAAAGCATAATTGAAACGCACTACCTCTTCAAGGACAAGTTGACAATACAATGGGTATTTATTATTGTGGAGCAGATTATAGCCGGGCCTATTCTCACCAGTTTGCTCATCGACCTTGAATGATAGAGCCTTTCTGCATTCTGTGAGATTATTCCTTTAAACATATGCACACTTTGTCTGGGAACAGTAGGAGTCAAGTGAGGATGAGTCACTCTGAAAATAGCCCTACAAACAGATTCAGAAAATGGTTGTAACACGGTGCAAAGCAAGGTTCATGAAGATTCACACTCCACAATAGAACATAAAAAATATTTTTTAAAAAGATATTATTTTAATATTATTTGGAATGATTCTGCATAAATCATTACTTACTGTAATTATCAATCATCAGTATGATAATTAGTCAAGATGAAGTTTTGTCATTGTCAAGAAAGCAAAGTTCTAAGGGGGGTCTGCCACCTGCTTGTCTGAAAGTTCCATGATATGGCTTCAGACCATTTATTTGGTTACGGGTATTTTTCTAAAAATAATGATAATGAAGACACAATAACTATTTATTTATTAAGGGAAAGGGTCGGCTCCTGCGTCCGGCAAAAAAAGAATCAAATAGAATGAGTGGCAGCTCCGGACTGCATGGTGTGTGATCAGAGCTCCTCTGGTTACTTGTAACTATATGGAATACTTACGGCCACCGCATGCAGTCTGAGTGCGGGGTAACATCTCCATGGAGATGAGTACAAAAGTTAAATAGGCCACCTTTAATTCATAAGTACTCACTGGATGACACATTTGGTTAAAATGTGTTTTGCTTTAAAAATTATGAATTTATCTCTGCTGTAGGACAATGAAGTCTTTTATGACTTCAGCCGTCAACCCAAATGAAACCATTTCCTCATTGCAAGAGTCAATTACACTTCTTTCTTTGTAACTTTTCCGCCTGATGGTTTGGACTCACTTATTACTTTGCTGTTCTTTTTGCTAATCTTCTCCGCCCGAGGCTAACCTTATTAAGCCCCTTGATAACAATTAAAGCTGAGAACCTTTTGGCTATCAGTCTGTCCTCCTGGCCCTGCAAATTACTGCCACCACATTCTTCACACAGACTTTACTTTCTCCTATAATTACAACTATATTTCAGTTCGTTCTGCTTCTCGGTGATAAAATAGACAGCATGCAACCATCACAAAACATTAGATTAGCAGAATATGGGCTGAGAAGTGTGTCTTGTTGTATCAAATAACATTATGAAATTAGACAGGGCTGGAGTGAATGCTATTGATCTGTTGGCTGTCTGAAAGTGTCTGATGAGTTTGTGTACATGGAGATTTGAAATGGTCTCACTAGGGGAGATGGACATGTGCACTACTGTAGATGCTAACAGTGTAATTATGGTAATGACATGGTAACATTCAACTGTATTTCATGGTTAATGCTCATTTGTTTATCCTGAGGGCTGTAACTCACAGAAACATGTGTAGTATTTAATATGGAAACAGCTGCAAACCGAGACCCAGATTTGGTTATTTGGCTATATCGTTAATTTGCAAACTCCAACATTTGGATTCGAAGGACTGAAATTGTCTCAATTTTGTCACATTTTTTCTCCTCAAGAACTAAACCAAGACTGAGTTTTTTTCATTCAAAGGTACAACCAATGAGCACAGGAGTGTGTGAGAAGTTTTGCTTCAATAATATATTCCTGAACTAAGTTGGAAAGTGGCAGACAGTGGTGACACTGCATTTCTGTGCTGTGCCAGCCCCTCACTGCCAGCTCAATCTTCATTACCTTGGCCTTTGTCATCAGAGGTAGGTATAATACTCCCTACAGTGGAAGCATAACCAGACTACACTTGGCTAGACTGGAATGAACAATCATAACGTCTTGAGTGTTCATGTCTCTGGGTGCTGGGTCTCTCGTCTTTGCCATTTATTTCACAAGAGAACCCATCCGATTTCTTTTTCTTT
>JACM01028588.1:0-14675 GCA_000787095.1 Periophthalmodon schlosseri
ATAATAATAATAATAATAAAAAGAGTATTTAAAAACAAGATAAGCAGGCAAAACGCAGGCATAATTATAAAAGCAGGTTAAACATTAAAAGCTGTTCTAAATAGATGGTTTTTGAGTCATTTCTTGAAGGTGGAGAGGTCAGTGTGGTCTTGGTTTTGCTGAGGTAGGAAGTTCCAGAGGATGGGGCGGCGATGGAGAAGGTGCTGTCTCCTCAGGTTCAGAGCTTGGTCCTGCAGGGGAGGGATAAGAGCAGAGACAGGAGCAGAGGAGGGACAGGACGTTGCCGTCGGAGGAGCGGAGGGAGAGGGACGGGCTTTTCCAGATTAGTTTTTGGAAGTCTCTCCCTTCACTTGCCTCTTGGACTACAAAGCCTAAAGGCATGATGGGAAATGCAGTGCTGTAACACATGAGGGGACAGTGGACTGACAGCTGATTGGTCTGATCTGTTTTGATCAGAAACGTGACGTCCTGTAGTTTAGCAGCGTTCCTGCCTCCTCTTTCTTCGTCTCATCTAGAACTGAAACCAGAAGTTTACACACACTATATAAAAAGACACGCTTTTTTTTTTTTCTCAATGTCTGACATGAAAATTTTCCTGTTTTAGGTCAATTAGGATTACCAAAATGATTTCTATTTGGTAAATGCCAGAATAATGAGAGAAGGATTTTTTTAGACATTTTTTTATTACTTTCTTCAAAGTCAGAAGTTTACATGCAGTAAGATTATTATGCATTTAAACAATGTGGGAAAACCCAGATGATAATGTCTTTGGAAGCTTCTGATAGGTGTGACAACATTTGAGTTAATTAAAGACACAGCTGTGGATGTATTTGAAGGCACTGAAACACATTGGTTCTTTGTGTAACATCATGGGAAAGGCAAAAGAAATCAGCCAAGATATCAGGAAAAGAACTATGGACACAAGTCTGGTTCATCCTTGGGTGCAATTTCCAGATGCCTGAAGGTGCCATGTTCATCTGTTCAAACAATTTTACGCAAGTATAAACACCATGGGAAAGTCCAGCCATCACATCACTCAGGAAGGAGATGGGTTCTGTGTCACAGAGGTAAACGTACTTTGGTCCAAAATGTGCATATCAGCCCAAAAAGCAAAAGACCTTGTGAAGATGCTGCTGAAGCTGGTAAGAATGTGTCATTATCCACAGTGAAATGAGGACTGTACCGACATGGGCTGAAAGGCCACTCTGCAGCAAGAAGCCATTACTCCAAAAGAAACATAAAAAAGCCAGATTACATTTTGCAAATGCACACAGGGACAAAGACCTGAATTTTAGAGACATGTCCTGTGGTCTGATGAAACTAGAATTGAACCATTTGTTTGGCCATAATGAGCATCAATATGTTTGGAGGAAAAAGGGGAAGCTTGCAAGTCTGAGGACCCAAGTGTGAAATATGACGGTGGCGGCATCATGTTGTGGGGTTGTTTTGCTGTAGGATGGACTGGTGCACTTCACAAAATAGATGGCATCATGAGGAAAGAACAATATGTGGAAATACTGAAGTAACATCTCAAGACATCAGCCAGGAAGTTAAAGCTTGGGCGTAAATGGGTCTTCCAAATGGAAAATAACCCAAAGCATACTGCCAAACTGGTTACAAAGTGGCTTAGGATAACAAAGTCAGTGTTTTAGAGTGGCCATCGCAAAGCCCTGATCTCAATCCTATTGAAAATTTATGGGCAGACCTGAAAAGCCATGTGAAACGTTTGACCCAAGTCATTCAGTTTAAAGACAATGGTACCAAATAGTAATGAAATGTATGTAAACTTCTGACTTTGAAGAAAAAAATGAAAAATTGTCTAAAAATCCTTCTCCCATTGTTTTGACATTTAGCAAATAGAAATAATTTTGGTAATTCTAATTGACCTAAAACAGGAAAAGTTCAGTCTGATTTCATGTCAGACAGTGAGAAAAAAAGTGTATGTGTTTTTTTTATATAGTGTATGTAAACATCTTGGTTTCATACTCTATATATTACATCATCACATAAGTGTAAAGAAGACATATTGTTCTTGTGTAGTGTCAGTCCATGGTGGGTGGGAAACGAGAATGCTTTCATAAACTATAATGTACTTTTATTCAAATAGATGCGAGATCTGTCCTGTCACAGGGAGTCTGCGTGATAGTATTAAGCCTACGTCACCCATGCTCCCACATGACAATTCTCCATAAATATACAACTGTACACAGCAACTTGACCTGATACGATGAGCAGTAGTTTCATTAGCGGGATGCACACTGATTGTGTTGTGATATCGCTCTGAAGGGGGAGTGACTTAGCGCGGGGAGCAGCGGGAAGAAAGGAGACTCAGAGCATCAAAAACAAAACTGAGACTTATAAAACATGTGAGTATGTTGTTTTGGGTGAATATAGCATTTTCAAAATAATAAAAGGTAACATGGTGATCTAAATATGTGTTAGCAGTTAATACCCCATAGAGGTAAAATAAGTAAAATACCCCCTACCCCACCTAGAATACCATCTTCACCTGTTTAGCCCCTGCCGCTGTAACTAACTATTGTCCTATCAGCTTCAAAAGTGAGAGCGCTCCTGATCTCTGACCTCCAGCCTCACGTTAGCGTCCTGTTAGCTTCCCTTTGGCCGTGAGTGCTTCCTGTTAGCGTTGTTGTTGTTAGCGCTGAACAGCTGTGAGGTTAAAATTAACCAGAATTCTCCAGGAAACGACAGACAACTTCCTCCCGAAACAGGAAGCTGATGCTACTGGAGTTTTTATGAATCAGAGCCATTCACTTGTCTCCGAAGGACAAACAGGAGATAAGACACTGAGATTATCCACACTTTAAGAGACTGTGGTAAAAATAATTCCACTTTTGTTTGTGTATACTGACAGAGAAGACATTGAACTTTGTGCCAGTTTTTGTTTCATGTGGATAGGCCCAATAATTAAAGAGATATTAACCATAAATCAAAGTCCTCACCTGTCCGCCAGCTTGCCTCTTTTCTACAGGTTTTTCGGTTCATGTCTCAGCTCAGTGTTGTATAGTTATGGTTTAAAGTGGATCATGTTTCGATGCTCCAGGAGACAGGGCTCTGCTGCAGGCGGTCTGCTGGTGCAGGCCTGTCACGATAACTAATATATCTACTCATTGTTTAATATATGGTAAATTGTCACATTTTTATATAGCTTTTCCACCTTCAAGGCACTCAAAGCGCTTTACATCAAGGAACAGCGCACATATTCATACACCAGTGTACGCAAACACTGGGGGCCAGGTGGGTTAAGTGTCTTGCGCAAGGACATTCATTCTGTGGGAGCTAGAATCGCACTGCCAACCTGTGGGTCAGTGGATCTGACCGCTCATCCAATGATGTTTATATCGAGAGCGGAATTCCAACCGAAAACCTTCGTATCAGAGGACAAACACTCTGCCAACTGAGCTACCGTTGCTTGACAGATGATGATTTGATGGAACAATAATTTTTCGGGGTCAATATTTACCATGGTACTCTTTCTTTGTACTAGTGGGAACATTTTGGTTATTCTTGTGTACTTTGATGAGATTTGAGCTGTGGAGGGTTGAATTATGAGCTATGACTGATTAGATAGACTGTATATATAAATGGACATAGCTAACCTGCTAGCTGCCGCATTCTCTCTGTAACTGCTGCTGTCAGACTCGTCATTTTGGTCTTAAACTGTTCGTATTAACCCGCTCTACATGATCCTGATATTTTTATTTCACTATTGTGTCTGTAACTCAAGCTAATAACAGACAAAACAGGCTCCTTCTTTTCCCGAGGTTGACAGCGTTGCTAAGCGCCCGCCCCCTGCTAGGAAGAGGCGTTATCTTCAACAGCTTCGCTTCAGATTGGCTCTTTGGTTGCTATGATAATCGCGGTCGGAATTCAAAATATGGAACTTGGCTGCAAATTGGCCCCTATAACTGCTCTAGCCTCGATGAGCTTCATTTGACTGGAGCCGAACGCTGTGGGTGGCATCACACTCCCTTCCTTGCAGCTCATGTTTTTTAACAATATTGCACATTTAGAATACTTTTTGAGAATGATGCTAGTTTATGGTTTGGTTTCAATATTATCGTTTATCATGTGCGTAAAGAGTGGTATCTCGGGGTTTCACTCCTTTTCCCGTAGACAAACAGTTTAAGAGGAAGCTGGCTGTAAGCCCAGAAGGTGCTAGTTTCCGTGGGAGGCCAGTTAGTTTGCTGGACCCACGTGTGTGCGGTTGGCCAAAGTTATTGGTCAGCCTTTTAAATTATTTTGCATCACGGTGAATGTTTTAATTGTAAAGATGCACGTTTTAATTGCCTTTTCTGTATAAGGGCGGCCACTCTGTTTTATGGCCGAGCTGCTTGACCATGGAGTTCTGTGTGGGGCTCATGACCATAGACTGTATATATAAATGGACAAAGCTAACCTGCTAGCAGCCGCGTTCCAAATAGGAAGTGAGCATGGGTGCACTTCCGGCTCCATCGACTTTGGCTCCAGTTCACTTTGCATTGAGCCCCTCTCTCTGTAACTGCTGCTGTCAGGCTCGTCATTTTGGTCTTAAAATGTTCGTATTAACCCGCTCTACATGATCCTGGTATTTTTATGTCCCTATTGTGTCCGTAAATCAAGATAACAGGCGCCTTATTTCCCCGAGGTTGTTCCCTCTAGTATTAGCAATAGGTTTGATTGAGAGCGTTTTTAGCTCCCTGCTAAACCAGCGGTGCGGGTGGGAAGGGGCATTACCTTCAACAGACTCGCTCCGGATTGGCTCTTTGGTTGCTATGATCAGAATTCCAAATATGGAACTTGGCTCCAAATTGGCCCCTATAACTGCTCTAGCCTCGATGAGCTTCATTTGACTGGAGGTAAACGCTATGGACGACGTCACACTCCGTTAGTCCACTTCTTTATACAGCCTATGCTCATGACGCACAGATAGCTTATATTTTTGAAGAGTTTTAAGCTATTAAAATGTATCCCAAGTATTTTGTTGGCAATTTTGTATTTTTATGTTTGCAGTGATGGTCATTGCTACCTGTTGTCCTTGTTTAGTTTTTTATATTTTGAGTTCTTTCCGTTAGTCCGCTTCAGGGTTAGTGTTGTTTCAGTGCACGCTTGTAAAGGCGGACTAACTGCATTATTCCTTTTTTATTTGTTTGTTTTTTGGTCACTTCCCTCCAAACCACTGAAAGTCCATGTATGAGAGAAACTTTATTGGAACCTGATCGTTTGCAGTTTTCAGTTGTGGTGATATTTATAGTGGTTATCTCTACGTGATTGCAGTGAGCGGTTTTGGTTTTGCGGGTTTGGCCACCGTACAACACCCTTGTTCATTCAGGTCTCCATGTATTGTACATCCATATAACCAACCTTTTTCATGTTTAATGAATAATGCAGATTATCCCAGGCTCATTATCCTTATTACTCTGGCTATAACGTTTATATTTACTTCAGCTATATATCGCTCTTCAAAATTTGTTATCGTGACTTGAACCCACCCGGTATTAAGTATAAATTACTTGACTAATTGTGTTGAGTCAGTCATCGTCTTAGCTCAACAGACAAAAATAAATATAATCTAGTGAATATATTTTGTGTCCCACTCTCGACATAAACATCATTGGTTGATGACGTCACATCCACTGACCCACAGACTGGCAGTGCGATTCCAGCTCCCTGAGATCAATGCTGTTGTGTCCTTGGGCAAGACACTTAACCTCGCCCCCAGTGTCTGCGTACACTGGTGTATGAATGTGTGTGAATGGATGTCTGGTTCCTTGATGTAAAGCACTTTGACGGCCTTGAAGGTGGAAAAGCTATTTAAAAATGTGACCAATGTGACCATAATTTAAAGCAAATATTAAAAGACCATAACCTCTTCTTGTCTTGAAAAAGTTCTGGATATGAAAAAGTGGGATCAAATAATTTGGGCTGTAATATATTCTGTTTAAAATGTACGCTTGTTTAACATTAAATATTTAAGTATAAAAGGTTGTATTTATCTTAAGTGTGTATTCACGTGACTTTTATTCAAACTAATGTGTTTCTGAAACAAAGCACAAAGAACTGTGTGAGGTCTGAGATCGGCCAATCAGAGAGCAGCAGCGCAGGGGTCACAGGTCACGCCCGATCGCATTACCCATTTTGCCCAGGGTCAGCTAATCACAGAGCAGGAAGTGCTCACCTGTCGCCCGAATAAGGACACGTATCCTGTGACTCCGGTTTCACACAGAGGCAATCTGATTAAACACGAGAGCTCCTCAGACACAGCAGCTCAGTGAGACGAGAGGAATCACAAATATCACGAGGTTTGGGTCGCCTCTACACAGATTTGACCTTATGACAGAAAAGTTACATTGTGGAACCTTAAAGTCTCTGCACCTGATTATTACTGTCTTAAAAATGTGAAAAACAGAACTAGTTCATTTTAAATGGTTTGCAGTGGTCCAAAGTTATTCCTCATTTACCTTATGCATTCAGAGCATCCTAATTATTCACCACAATGAGTTTATGAGCACTTTTTACAACTCTCAGAGGCCAGAGCGGAGTTTTACCATTACTGTAAAACTAACAACTACTAGCATGATAACAGTGCACTTCCTGATTATCGGACAATAAAACACAAACAGATGCAGACAACGGACTGATTTTGACCTCAAGAGCTGCTTATACAACACATCTGTACTGGGGCAAGACACAATTTGCCCAAATAAATGGGAACAAATCAGCAACAGGTCTTTAACATGTAAAGATGAAAACTGAATTCATAAACAAAGTTACTAAACGACTTTTTTGGCACCAGCTTTTCTTGACCTTTTGGAACCTTCGTTTGTGTCATTCCGCTCAGACCAGGGCTGTTGTTGTGTCCTTTGGCAAGACACTTCACCCACCTTCCCTGTGTATAAATGTGTGGTGTGTGTGGTGGTCAGAGAGGCTGATGGTGCAGATTACAGCCTCACTTGTGTCAGTCTGTCCCAGGGCAGCTCTGGCTTGAAAATAGAACAATAAAAAGCATAAAATTGTAATGAAACTTTGCTTGTGCAGAAAAGAACATTACTGCATTAAATCTCACCTATTCTGCAAACTGGATTTGTTTGTTTGTTGTTTCCTTCTTATTGACTCTCTGAAGTTGTATTTAGAGTGATTCATGCATGTTTGACTAATCTTTATTCTCACGTACTCAAGATGTCATTGCTCCGATCTACCCCTGTGTTCACCACCCACTGTGATGTACACACTTCCTTCTCCAGTTTTATTTTCTTAATCAGTGATACATGTGGAATTCGGCAGTGTCGCATAGACATTATGGTACAAATGAAAAAAAAATCTGCTACTTGTTAGTGTGATGTCCTATGGAGGGGCCGACAGCATGCGGCGCTTTGTTGTGATGGCATTTACGCCAGCGCCAGCACCCATTGGGCACCACAGTGTTCTAATACAGAAGTCAGCTGACTTGTTTCCTTTATTAAGTCGTTTTAGATCAATATTGTGATTTAAAATGCCCAAATTATAACATAATGATACAATGCATAACATAATGACACAAGCACAATATGTCTGCTTTAAATTTATTACAATTTACATCTAATTAAGAGAAGAGCAGACTTGGTACATGTCGCTGCTGTTGTTTTGGAGCTGTTCTGTAACTGTTCCTGTCTCTCTCTGTGTTTACCTGTGCGGCGTTTCCATGGTGACCACAGGTGCGCTCCATTAGCCGCCGTAACGAGCCCGGTGTGAGGTCATCAATCAGGGATGTGTCAGCAGTGAGAAGCTAAAGAGGAGACGCCAACCGAGGCTAATGCAGAAGCCAGTAACAAACAGTACAAAGATTCAAGTGTGGGAGGGCATCTGACCCATGGGGATAAAAGTGTGGAAGGGCATCTGACCCACGGGGATACACGTGTGGGAGGACATCTGACACACGGACAGGGCATCTGACACACAGGGAAACAAAGGCTGGTGATCTTATGTAAATAACTTTGGACAGATGTGTTTGTGCTATTTTGAGAATTGTGATTTTAGTGGCAGTTTTACTATTTATTTATTTTATGAATATTAAGATACATTTCACAATGACAAGACAAACTAGTCATAAATAATAAAAAAAATATGATTTATGTCAAACATAAACTAGTATTTTAAAGTTCCACTATGTAACTTTTGCCCGTAACTGCTTGGTTCCATAGAGATTAAACTTCTGTTTTTTTATTGCTATAAAAAACCATATATTTTTACTGTGAGTGGGGTCACCTCTCCACAGATCTGATCTGGCTCGGTGGCGTTAACTGCTTGTCTCTATGGAGATAAGCAGGTGATGGACCTTCCACCAGAGTTACACAGTGCAGCTTTAATGATACCAGTTTGAATGTAGATTTATTCAAATTTTATGATCTTGAAATAATGTAAAAATCATAACTTTCTCTGAACAGGAGTTTGGGGAGACGAAATTTTGGTGCTTGGACTTCGGCAGGTGCAGACATCTGAACTAGTGTTGTCACGATACTGAAATTTCAAACTCGATTTCGACACTAGGCAATAGACTCAATACTTCTTCTACTACACGTCAAGATCATTCTAAAGCTGTTCAGAAAAGGTTTATTTCTATCTTGTGAATGTGACTTTTTTGGTATCGATACCTGCTCAAATGAGTATCTAGTTTTGATACTAGTTTTAGCACCGATTAGTATCTGATTTTCGATGCTTTTGACAACCCAAGTCTGAAGGACCTTGGCAGGTGCAGACAGGAGCAGACAGGTGCAACGTGATATAATCTCTTCTCTGTTCTGGCCTCCTTCCCTGGCACTTCCTGTTTTCCCTGTGGAGTGGTTTAGCTCTAAACGTTAGCGCTGTGTTGCTAGTGGCTGCCTCAGGTGAGTGTGACTGTGTGTGTGTCTCCATGGCAACGGGAGGTAAACAACAGGTGAGAACAAGGCTCACCTGCAGAAGCACAGAGCGGCTCATCTTATGTCACAGGTATTTTGCTTTGTGTCAGCTCAAAGTGTGTAATAAGAAATAAAAATCTTCATATGAGTTAGAGGGAAATACATTATGAAAATAGATTAAATTGTTTGAATATTTTTGATAGATTTGACTTGTCACTTTAAAAACTCAAAAAGTAGCACAACAGATTTTCTGTGGAAATTTTAAAGCCACAGTATGTAACTTTTCCCCAAATAATAAAAGGTTGTGTTTATTGCACTGAAAAACACGTGTCCTTGCATCTCCACAAACCTGACTCTTACTTGGCCTGGAGAAGTGCCTTTCTATGGAAATGTTGTTCCTTCAGCTATAATCTTCCACAGTATGACATAAAACATATCTATCTCCATGGAGAATGTTCCAAAATATGGTTTTAACTTTATATTTGTTCCGAAGTATGGTTTTAACTTTATGTTTCCACGGAATCATGCAGCTGATGCACCACCTCCAGAAAGTTGCACACCTTAGCTTTAAGTGGGATAAATTTTAGACTTTCTCACATCAAGATATATATTGTACTGCTGGGTTTCAGACATTCTGTAGGCCAATAATAATTAATGCAGATGGGAGCAGCTAAAGTGAATATTGTTCAAATGCAGATTTTTGTTATAATATGATGAGTTCTTGGGTCTAGTCACTAATAGAAATTCAACATTTGGGAATAGGCTCTGTGTACAACAGCGCCCGGCAACCTCACTGTTAGCGTCACTACTTCCTGTCTAATTTTATCTCTATGACTGTGTCCAGATGTCCACACTATTTCCTACTTAGGGGCACTATTTGGGATCACGCCATTTTTAGTGCTGTCCAAATGACCAAGACTCAAAATTTCCCACAATGCACCTTGAAAAGTAGTGGGCATCGGTGGTCACTAGAAAGGTCAATATAGACCGCAACTTAACTTTAACTGGACACAACACGCCTGAATGAAGTAGATAGAAGCGCCGGTTTATCACAATGTTGATCCTGATTAAAACACTATTAAATAAGCCATTGCTCCGTAAAGTTGCTAGTGTTAGCCGCTTACCTTAGCTTGAGCTTACCTTAGCTTACCTTAGCTTGAGCTGTTAACAGAGCGATAATTTCCACATCTCAGACAAAAATTTTAAAAATCTAGTCCATTCCAGCTTGACAAAAACTTGTACGTTTATTATTAGTTCATAAATACTTGTATGCCAGTCCAATTTGATCATTATTGAAAGCAGAAATCAAGTTTTAGTGGAGTTTTGCTGACTTTTTTTCACACAGATGCCAGAGTCACATGACCCAAGAGTCCACTAAAGAGTGCGGGGTTACGTAGTGAATCAGAGGTTGGGGACTAGGTTGGACATTCGGACACAGCCTGTGAGGTTTTTGCTGATTCAAGCTAAAATGAATAAATCACCAAAGATAAGGCAGTGGACAGGGAGCTGCAGGTGGATGTCACTGACAACATGTTAAAAACTACACAAATAAAATAAATACTTCACCGGAGGACACTTCTGTGTTTAGAAAGAGAGATGTTTGTGTCTCAATGCTAACGCTAATGCTAATTTTGAGGCATAATAAATATTAAAACAACACCACAAACTGAAGTATTCTACATATAAAACAACTGGGTAGTGTTTATTTTACTTTATTTGAATTTGAATAAGTTGTTTATTTTATGTTTTCCAATTTTAATAAAAGTGACTGTTAGCTTTGAGACACAGTGAGCTAGCTAGCGTGCTGTTGTGCATTGAGTCTATTTACCTTTTGTATATTTCATGGTAAAGTACAATGTAATCAATAGAGAAAACCCATCTAAGAGTATGACATCGTCACATTCTACAATCTGAAAACCATCTATAAAATTCTAGCAAATGTTTTTATTCTGTTGTTTGCGCCAGCCCCCAGCCCCCAGTCCCAGGGTCAGGTCTGGAGAAGGGTTCAGTGAGGTACTTCAGTGAGGTACTCCTGATCCTGGCTCAGACGTAGATTTCACACGTGGAACAGGAAGTTAATGGGTGTCACTTCCTGTTGTGTCGGTTTGGTTCAAATAAAAGTCTTTTATAAAAAACTGTGATTGTTTAGTCTGAGAAAGATCCGGTTTCACACGGATCAGACACAACAACAAAAGGACTAAACTGGGTCTAATGCACGTCTAAACCAGGTCTAAACCAGGACTAAACCAGGTCTAAATCATGTCTAAACCAGGTGTAAAGAAGGACTAAAGCAGGACTGTACCAGGTCCAAACCAGGTCTATCGCAGATCTGAAATAGGTCTAAACCAGACCTAAACCGGGTCTAAACCAGATTTATCCTAAGGTCTAAACCGGGTCTAACCCAGGGTCTAAAATAGGTTTAAACCAGGACTTAACTAGGTCTAAAAAAGGACTAAACCAGGTCCAACCCCGGTCTAAACCCGGTCTAAACCAGGTCTAAACTAGGTCTAAACTGGGTCTAACTCCGCCCCTGTGGAGCAGCTGCATTAGTAACATGTTTGGCTCAGGTCTGGACTCTATTTGTGTCAAGTTCAATGTCAAAACCAAGGTTCCACTCACAAACAAACAAGCAAACAACAAATCACCGACTGTACACCGCCAACGGTCCTCATGCTCATGTATTCTGTAGTAACCTTATTTTACAACTACACTATTTAAAAACAGTTAGACTCAGTTACATTTGCTTGAGTCACTTTTTAAAGAAATTGTACTTTTCAGAGTACTTTTCTAGCAGCATACTTTACTCGTACTTGAGTACTATTTTGTACAGTGTAACAGTAACCTTACTTGAGTAAAAGCTGTGGTTCCTCTTCCTACTGTGAGTAAGTCTACAAGTGACAAAAGCTTTGACAATATAGTAGACAATATGAACTGATTTGAACATTTGTGTTTCTCGCATCACTCCTTCAGATATGATTTTGTCTCATTTTTGTGTCTATCCTTTGAAAATTCCAGATTTTGTGCTTTATTCAATGTTTTTAAATCTAAAATCAGATGTTATGTCCCAACAGTTACTCTTTAAGTTACTCTTACTTGAGTAAACATTTTTGGATAATTTTTTGGATACCCACATCTGCCCGGCTCCCAAAATTCACAACACAAACACAAAACCTATGAGCAACTTTATAACATATTCAAAAGAGGCAAAAGCCTATTACTTGTTCAGACCGTGTCACTGCAGACATACTGCGCTTGTGTCTGCCCTGTCATTATAATCGTGTGCTCTGACTTTTACAGGTAGCAAGCAGATTTCAGGTGGACATCAATATTTAATAACGCCACATTTTTATACAGACTACATTGCAAATGAGTTGTTGTTTTTTTTTTTTTTTAATTGACATTAAATGCATATATATTAAGTCATTTGGAGTCAAATTAGAGAAGCCTAGACCTGTCAGTACAAACAGGGCAGTCAGTGGGCTATTTGTTTCGTCACAGATTTATTCTACTCTTACACCTCATTTGTGCAGCTATGTAATTATCAGTATGTATCTAGAAACCATGAGTGACATATGACAGCTCTACACATGTGTAATGCACTTACTACACAAAATCTACATTCAGGAAGAGAACAACAACAGTGCACTGGTCAGACAGGGGCACTTATAATACACCCTCATGTGTCAAAAACATCCCCTTAAACACAGCCCTGAAGCGGAGCAGGTCCAGAACACACACATGTTCCTCCACACACGTACAATAGTCCCGTCATTCCACTAACGCTGTGGCTTCATAAACAGACGGGCTCCTCTCCAGCCTCGGTCACTCCACTGCTCCGTCCAGATCCTCCATTTCACACAGCCTAGCCCTGAACCTAGCTCACTGTTTGACTAAATGACTGTCTGTATTTCTAACTAACATCTAATCACTAGAAATGTGAAGCTAAAAGTGAGTTATTTCACTCACTTGTGTTGAAAGTTGGCACTGCTGTTGTCGTCTCACACTCACTAGAAACGTCGTTAGATGTTTGATTCCTCTATGAGTTTATTATGGAGTTTATTCAGCGCTGTTTGAGCCTGCTGTGGTCCTCACTGCACATGTGTAAAACTACCTGCCGGCCTCTCCGGTTGCAAAAGCACACGTTGAGAGTGTGGCAAAGCACGGCCTCCGTAGCAGAGCACAACAACACAAGTTAATGAGCACCTTTACATGACGATCCCGGTTATGATTGAGTTTTTTGAGTATTCTGGTTTTGTCTGTGTCCATGTATTCACAGTGTCCTGATTTCAATATCCTGGATAAGCAAGTATCCAGGTTATGAGAAACCAGGATACTCTCACTGGGATATTCTGATAGTATCTGTGGCATGTACACGCAGTATCCTGATTTCTCACACTGGTGCTGTACTGAGCATGTGCGAACTGAAGTAACAAATAGAGTATGAGGAGCAACTTTCCCAAAACAACTCAAATCTCGAGCAACACTTTTAAAAATAATTAAATACAAATATTTAAAAATACATATAATTATTTTATACCTATAAACAAAATCAAAGCAGTCGATTTCAGGTCAACCTTTTAACGGCTTTTTTTTTAAGTAGTTCTTATTCCTTTGTTATTTGAAACAGGCTTAAAAGTTTTAAGTAAACAAGTTTACCAAAATGTTTAGCTCCTTGCCATATCTGTGTCATGGTTTGCCATAGCGACCCCTCTAAATATCTAGGAGACTCTTATTGCGCGTATACACAAGGATATGAGTGTCCTGGTTTCTCTGAGCGCATGTAGACGTCACCTCTAGAATATTGTCATAACCGGGAAAGGCTCATAACTCGGATACTCGTGCGCAAGTAAACGTGCTCAATGAGGCATGGCAAGTTTATTTGTATAGCACAATTCGTACACAAGGTAATTCAAAGTGCTTTACAGAATAAGAAAGACATTAAAATCACAATACAACAAATCAAAACATAAATAATCACAAATAATCATCATGAACTTAACATTAAAGGAGAAAAGTACAGAATAAAACCTTTTCAGTCATATGCACAGCTTGAGACGTTCGGAGCCGCGGCTGATGCAGTCGGCTCAGTGACCCTTACGCCGGGTGTACTCTGGCTGCACGGGCGGTGCGGTTCGGGACCCGCGCGGGTCTCACAAGACTTAGAATGTGATTAAACTCAATGCGCCCTGCCACACGGACCTCAGCGGAGAACAAGTGCGGGTCCGGGTGAGGCGCGGCTCTGTGAAAAGAATGCGCAAGAAGTCTATTTTTCCCCAGACACTGCAGTGATCTGTTGTATGTGTGTCAGCGCGTGAACCTACGTGAAACCGCATTGCTTTGGTCAAATCCGTACCGCTGCTGTCGTAGTTGGTTTAACAGGCAATCTGCAGTTAGTATAAAGCCGGTGTTAGGGTGCACTAAAAGACAACGGCACTTCAACCATGCTTCAAACAGGCGGACGTGAGGGAAAAACGGTATTATTTGGATATATTTCGTAACTATTTAATGATACTTTTGACACGCGATGATTTTAGATTTTATTGGAAAAGCACTGCTTGCCTTGATTGAAAAGTTCTAGTCTTTACAGCCGCTCAGTTCAGATAATTATTAAAGCTGACCCTAACCCACTGAAATAGAAAGTTAAATGCATAATGCAACATTCCCCAGAAAGACAGATTTTATGCCATACTGTTAAAAGATTATAGCCAAAGGAACAATATTTCCATGAAAACAAGCAGGTGAGGCCCTCCTCCAGGCCAAATAAGAGTCAAGCCCTCACAGTAGGGACACATGTTTTTGTAT
>KN477767.1:0-20589 GCA_000787095.1 Periophthalmodon schlosseri
CTTTTGTGTGATTGTTGCTGTTCTTTTGTCTGTCCTGTAAACACTGTTTTACATCAACCTGCCGAGGGACTGAAGATGGAAATTAGCCACGTTGGCTATAATCTTTACATATTTACATTTTTAAATATTTAAATTTTAAAATGAAAAAACACACGCAACTGTTGCTTAAGGCAATATAACCAAACGCCAACATTCAGAGTAGTTAAACATTGACAGCTTAGAGTTCTAGTAAATCCCAATCTTCCTCGCTCGTTGTAGTCCAACAGAATATCACATTTCATTAGCGCTACACCTGCACATACAAAGGGAGCGGGATGCCTGGAAGTGTGCAGGTGGGGGCGTGAAGGACTCCTCAGGTTAAATATGTGGTAGTGGCACTGAGCACTGTTTCTGAGTTTGACACTTTAAAGAGGGAGTAAGCTAGAGTGATACGCCACAGATAAACTGCCAGTGAGCTAAAGGGCGTTCCTTAGTGCTGGCCACGAAAAACGATGGGACACTTTAAAACAGGATGCTGAACTACTGTCACAGGAAATATTTCTCTACAGTCAAATGCAACAAGAGAGAAGACGAGAGGTTACACAGGTGAAGACCACCTACAGTAAGTTTTGTTGGATTATTTTCTATAGAAATGTAATTAATAAAGAATGTGTAAGACAGTCATCACATAACACATCTATTTAAAACACAGGATTTTCAAGTAGTACAAAAATGTGTACATCATATCATATCTTTATCCAATAAACAGTCATAGTGTCATAGTTAGTGCCAAATATTTTGTAATTAAACCATCAATAAAATGTGTTTATAAATCTGTAACAGTTTTTAATGAAACATCTTCTACCTAATGTGGAATAAGAGAACAATTGTTTGTAAAAATTCCAGCCTTTGTTGTACTTGTGATCAATGTGTAACTACAATGAGTTAATAGATAACTTGAGGACTGCAGTCTGCACTGAATTAGGGTATCCTAAGATTGTAACTGGTGCATTTTGTTTCAAAATAAAAAGTTGGAAATATATTTATGGATATTATCTCGAGGGCTGTATAGCTAACGATTATTTTAGTAATCGACTGGTCAGTGCTTTTTATTGTACATTGAGATATGATAATGCCACTGTCATTGTTATAAAACTCTTGTGGCTTGTGTTTTAGAGTCTGTATAGCCCGGATAATGCTTAACAATTATTAAAATATGATTATTTTTATAGTCGACTAGTCACAAATATTTTGATTATTCATTGCATCTCCAAGAGGAGAAGGGGAGGGGAGAATTATTTAAATGTATTCTATAAGTCAGTTTTGTTGACTGCAAATTTTCAGATCTTTTGCCACCGATAGCTGCAGTTTCTTTTTAATCAGCCAGAGCACAATAACACACTGTCCATGTTCAATCTCCTGTGAAATAAAGGGTCAGTTAATTTTAAGGAACGCCAACCTTTTGACTTCTGTGACCACTGATAAAGTAATTTAGCTCCTGGAAAAGTTAACAGCTACTGCTACTGGTCACAGATATAAGATGATACATTTATGAATAATGTACTGCTACTACTCCTACTACTACTACTACAACTCTGATCCCACATATCAAATTTAAGACTGTCATGAAGTGCCTAAACAACTTGAGACCAATGGTGGCTCCTGGCTAACTAAATATTTGTTAGCTTTAAACACACCTTAGCTTCTGGGGAATATGACACCAATGAAAAGGTTGTAAAAGCTGTTGCCGGGTTACATCAGTGTTTTGCATATATTTGTGTCTGTTTGGCTGCATGTTCTGAAAACATTTGATAGTCAATAAGATCCAGAGCAAATGAGCAGCCAACTAAACTAGGTCCTATGCTACTCAAAGAAAATGGAATTAAACTTTTTGAGGTGTGCTGGAGGAGGTGGGGCTAAAGCTACAGGTAGCCAGGGAGGAGGGTATGAGGGTGTCAAGTTTCTTGGAGTACTTTTGTTTTGTCAGTAAAATCAGCTTCCAATGTGCCAAACCCTAGAGGAAAAACAACACAGCAGTTTTTTGAAAGGTTGTTTCGAAGCAGGCCATACTTTCAATTTGGAGACAGATTTTCTGCGCTAAAGAGAAGAAAAGAAGGGTTTCTGCAGCAAAAATCTTTAGTGAAAAGCAGAGGAGGAGTGACAAGCAACAACCAGCAAGATTCCAAGCAAGTACAGGGCTGTGCTTTCTCTGCTAAGTGGCTTATGAGGTGCTCCTAATTTTTTTTTTAAAAAGACGACTGCATCATGTGGGTGAGTGAATGGTAAAAGGGCAAACCTGTATAAAGGGGAACAACACAACACACAAATATTACAAATATTGGGGAAGTTATCTGGTTATCATCAAATTATTTATGCTCACGGACCTGTGCTTGTTTCTGTGTTGCGTGCTTTCACAGTTTTGCATACAAGTGTTGTGAGTTGTCACAAAATGGAGAAAAAAGAGAATCTGATTTTGACAAATATTGGAAACTATATTGACAATACAACACGTTTATCTGTATAAGTTAATGACACACTAAGGAGCAATATGGATGTTTTCTTTACTAATTGGATTTTAGATAGTGTTATATTTTAGCATTAAACAATAGTCTTTATATACTGTGCTGTCTGTAGATATATTCTCAGAAACAGAAGCCAGAAAGAGCAGGAACAGACAGGAGGGAACCATATTTGAACAAAGGGGTTATCTTCATAGTTGACCTAGAAAATATGACTAGTTGAGCAGGCTGCACTCAACATGAACATCACAAATAGCAACTTGTTTGACTGAATCATCAAACGTCTATGTTGTTTACTTTTAATCTAGTCAAGTCTCTTCAGTGTGTGGGATTATTAGTAGTACAAGATGAATACTACTACCTAATACAGAATACAAATTCAGATGTATTGAATACATAGGTCAGACAAAGAGCTATGTATTAAAAAATTCAGAAAATACTTCAATTTGTTGTCGTGCAATTATGTATTTTGTAATAATCGACTTTAAATAAAGTGCGTCACATAATGCATTACAACACAAATCCATGAGTCACAATGCATCAGTGCTGTATAACAGTGTTCAAGTACGTTTAAAGATGTATGTTTAGACTAGATAGTGTACTTTATATTAACAGTGCAAGTGTATAGTGTATATCAGTCCCACAGCAATCAGGCAATGTGAGTTTTACACCTCAAAACATGATTAAATATATGCAGTTACAGGTAGGTGTAAAAGTCCAAATGTGTGCTTGTCAAATACTTGACTTAAAATGTCTGATCTTCTAAAGTACCTTAAAAGTTTTGCAACCTTAAAGGATTAGATTTGTGGCCACAAAGCATTTTATCCATTCACAATATGGTTAAATTCAGAGATGGGCTAACCTGAAAATAAATCCTTATTACATGTTCTGTTTACAATACAGAACAAGCTTCCAGGAGATACTGATATTTCATGTAGAAAAACCTGTAGTACATAAAGTACAGTTTTACTCACAAACTCAAACTCAGTCAACAGAACAAGGCAATGCGACTATGTGGATACTGGGTTAAATAGTGGAGATAAACTCATTCATTATGGGTCATAGACTATATATAGAATGAGCACAACATAAATTAATGAGCAGTCACTCCATCTTAAGTCCCACATAATTGTGCGATCCTGACGCATGACTTGTTGAAAGGCTTTAAGGGCGGACACCTATAAACAAACTACTAAGTTTCTGAAACGTGACGTTTCAAATCCTTAATAACAAAGTACTGAGGACATTCTGAATATCTCATACAGCAGGTACGGTGCCAGTATGTCAAGGGGATTACTTGAATTTAACAATTGCTTCTGTGTGTAGTCTCTTAACTTAATCTTGTCTTTGCTGGCCTCTTATCAGACAACTGCCCATTTGCCTGAAGAGAGCACACGACCATTGAATCCAAACATACAGCCAGGTAATTATATCCAGATTCAAAGTAATTTAAACAGTTGTAACGACTTTCATGTTTTGTTGATTAGGAATATTCATTTTGTCTTCTAGGTAAAATTTCATGTTTTGTATTTTTTATAATCATAGCAGTATTAAAATAAGTCCACTAGGTGTGGTTTGTGGAGTTTAAGACATAGTCAAATCTGGAAATTATCATAGGCTTACGTTTTATTTGTATGATCTTTTCTAACTTATTATAATTGTATGGATTTGTCAGGGAGCACACAGAACATAAACCAAAAGCTAAATTAATCTATTCCACTTATTTGTTGTAGTGGTTCCAACGCCAGGGCGGCACAGAAGACCCATGACGGCTGTAAACCCCCAGACAGTGAAGACTTCTAAGAGAAAGAAAGTGTGGCTGACCATCTTGGCTGTGGTGGTGTGTCTTGCTATACTGGCAACAGCAGCATACTTCAGTAAGCTAATAATACCTTAAAGTAGACAAGAAAAGTTTCAGGACTTTTAGTACTGCGGTATTTATTCTTCCTTAAAATAATCCTTTGTATTGTGTTCCCTCAGTCAAAGTTCTCATAGACAGCAAGTACTTTTTTTGCAAGCGTTCATTTAAGTTCATCCCAATTGAACAAGCCTGTGATGGGAAGAGTGACTGTGCAGGAGGGGAAGATGAAATTACCTGTGTGTCAACATTTACAGTCAACAGCACGTTTCCAGGTGAAGCCCGGCTCTTCTGCACTTAGTCATTGTAAACAAAGCGCCTCTTCCATTGTTGTGCTTGTATTGTGTTCAGTGAGGCTGCTGACGGCCAACAGTGTCCTGCAGGTGTACAGTTCCGGCACAGGATGGAGAAGTGTTTGTAGCGATGGCTGGACTGCAGAGCACACACAAACTGCATGTAAACAACTGGGATACACAAAGTGAGTGATTGAGAGCTAATAAAGCTGCCCGGCAATTCCTAACAACCTGGCATAATCTTTTTATGTGTGTTGTGCAGTAAACCAAGTAGCACTAATGTGCCAGTGGGGACACTCCCAGTACTGTACAGAGTGGGGCCATTCACAGCAGTCAGACCTGGAACTGGAAATACCCCGGTTCATCAGGCTACAAACACCCGGTGAGAGAAACAACTATTTATAATATGAGTCACAATATTACCATTATATTTACATGACATATGACTATATTATATATTTGAGGGATAACTTGAAATCAGTAGCCTGGATTTTTTTTATGGATAGGTGAGCAGACTTGGGGTGATAAACAATATTTAGTTTTATTTTAGAAGTTTTTATACACACTACCTTGCAAATCAGTATATTTTAAATTAGAGAAGCCTGGACCTACATAGTGTATTCATATTTGTATATATTGGACTGTATTTGACACACTGTCTGTACAAACAGGGCTGGTCAGAGGGCTATTTGTTTCTTCACAGATTTGTCCTCCTCTTACACCTCATTTATGCAGCCTTCAGTACTATTGTTATCTATGGAATTATCGTTATTCATCTAGAAGCCATATGGGTGACATATGACAGCTCTACATATGTGTAATGCACTTACTACACAAAATGTACATTCATGAAGAGATACTAACAACAACTGGTCAGACAGGTGCACTGGCCACACATGTGTAATAGTCCCGTTATTCCGCTAACGCTGCTGCTCCTTCATAAACACACAGGCCACAGATGAGACAGGCTCCTAGCTGCCCCAGCTGCTGTCATTCCACTGCTCCGATCAGATCCTCCATTTCACACAAACTAGCCCTGAAACTAGCCCATGTTTGATTAAACGACTGTCTGTATTTCTAACTATCATCTAATCACTAGAAACGTGAAGCTAAAAATTTGTTATTTTAGACACTTAGGTTGAAAGTTAGCGCTGCTGTTGTTGTCGCCAAATGCACTCACTTGAAATCTCCTCAGATGTGGGTTTATCGTGGGGTTTATTCAGCGCTGTGTGAGCCTGCATGTGTAAACCTCTAAAACAACCACCTGGCCTCTCCAGTTGTGAAAGCACATGCAGAGTGTGACAAGCATAGACTTTATATAGAAGATATTTATATATACAGCCTATGGTGACAGCACAAGTTAATGAGACGTTCGGAACCACGGTTGATACAGTCTGGTCAATGGCCAGTAGAGGGTACTTAAGGACACCGTGACTACAACCAACTTCAAACAGACAGAAGTGAAGGAAAAACAGGATTATTTGGATACAATTCCTAACTATTTGATTATACTTTTGACACAAGATGATTTTAGATTTTATTGGACAAGCATACTTGAAATTAATTATCCAGGGTGATACCAGTGATTATATAAATTAATTTCTAAAAATGTATATAACGTTGAAGTGCTCATGACTGTTCATAAGATCTGTTCAAAAGAACATGTTCAGTTAAGAACAAATTTTGTGAATGCCAAAATGTTCTTAAGAAAGCTTCATGAATGAGGTCCAGTGTATTTTAAAAAATGACCAAAAACAAATAAATATATTTGCATGAGAATCAAAACTTTCTGCTACCTCAGTCAGTATTTATTGATATTTAATATTGAGCCACACATTACTAGTTTCAGTTTGATGAAATCTCAAGACTAAATATAAAGTTTCAAACCAAATAGGCTCACCTTCCCAGGCTGTCAGTTTCTGTTCCTGAAAGGCAGAAACTCCAGTTCTAGTTTCCACATAGTCTAATTTCCCAAAGACAAAACCCTTATTAATATGTACTATATGCACAATTAACTTGACCATTTATATGTGTGAGAAAAGTTGTGATCTATTTGATAAAGTTGGCCGTGTATTGAAATATTTTATAACTACATGTCCTTCTGTCTTCTCTCAAAAGCGGTGTGTGCCAAACAGGCTCTGTGGTGGCTCTGTCATGTTCAGGTAAGCCTTTCTATTTGAATTCTGTGAGAAAGAGGTGACATTCATACAACAGTCTCACACTGACAGGCCCATGCATGTCCACAGAGATGTTTCCTAAGCCCTACCAAGAATCTCAAGCAAAACTGAGCTTCTTGCTTTTACAAAACTTGGAAAGTTAACAAAGCTTATTATGCCAAACTTAGCCTTTATTTGGGCTTAAAAATCATATCAATGCGCCACTGATTTTGAGCTGATGGCTGATGGTTATACATAGGCAATTGTAAATGGCCCAGTGTTGTCAGTATGGATGATTGGCAACAGATTTTGAGTAGGCCTACTTTATCTTGAGTATTTATTTAAACACTTGCCTGGTGTGTTTCAGACTGTGGGCAGGTTGACTCTCGGGAGCGAATTGTCGGAGGCACGGACGCGGTGATTGAAGACTGGCCGTGGCAGGTCAGCCTGACGCAGGGCGGGCAGCACACGTGTGGGGGCGCACTAGTGGCACCACAATGGGTTGTCACTGCAGCCCATTGTTTTTCTGGGTCAGTAAAATAAATTCGGCTCATGCATACTCTTTGCATAAACTGACATGGCGGCCTTTTGTTTGCAGAAGTAAAAATGAGCTAAGTCGCTGGAAAGTGGTGTCAGGCCAGACCTACCTCGGCTCACTGGGGGGTTCCTCTGTGGACAGGATCATAGTCAATGGACAATACGACGATGCTCGCAATGATTACGACATAGCCATGATGAGACTCTACAGCCCCTTATCAGTAGGAGGTAGACTTTAAACTAAACTGTGAAATTAGTAGCCCTATAGCTGTGCACAGGCTAACTATTTGAAACTATTTAGAACCCATGGTGAAAAAAACAAAACTGTGCCCTACGTCCACACTGCCCTCTTGTGGTGTTTTTTGGTAACAGTGACTACCGTAGGGGTACCAAGTACCTTCTACCCACATAATCTAAAAGGCTGAGGGAAAGACATTTATTGTTGCAGACCTTTAAAGCAAAACATTCAGCACACTAATTATACGAATGAATGGCCCTATTAAATATGTTACTTGACTGAAACATCTCTAACAGTTACAGTGTATAATTTTTTCGCCCTTTTTAGAGTCTCGCAGGCCTGTTTGTCTACCACCAAAAGCTTTTGGCCTCAGTGATGGAGACATGATGGCTGTAACAGGTTGGGGTTACCTAGAGGAAGATGGTAGGTTACATTTCCCATTTGCATTGACTTTTTTTATATTTTGTAAATAAAACTGTCAAGCCGAACTTAACATTCAGTGCTTTGACAACTGATCTTTCAGGTAAGGTTACCTCTAGACTTCAACAGGCTGCCATTCCACTGATAGATCGGGCCAAATGCTCCAGTCCTTACGTTTACGGTAGTGCCATAACGGAGCGAATGCTGTGTGCGGGGTACCTGGAAGGGGGCGTGGATGCTTGCCAGGTACAGAACTATTTTATTATTCACCAAGCGCTTTACAATATTGAAAAAAAATCCTTACACTTCTTAGGGGGACAGTGGGGGACCATTGGTGCACATCAGCTCCTCTAAATACTACCTGGTAGGAGTGGTGAGCTGGGGAGTGGGCTGTGCCAGGAGGGGGAAACCAGGTGTATACTGTGATGTGGAAGAGATGACGAATTGGATCAAAACAGTCATTGAGGTAAAAATGCAAATGCTGTTGAGGTATTGTTGAGATGTCTGAAAACTTATTTTTTTTTCCCTTGTCTTTTCTAGAAAAATCCTTGATAAACTGCTTTTGTTGCCCCGGTTCAATGTGAACCCATTGCAAAATTTCATTCATTCAGCAAAAACAAACTATTTATCACTTGCTTACAGACAATGTACATATGCTACAGTACACATTTCATTTGCCATGACATCATTTCTCAGGGGAGATGTGTTGTTTTTCAGAGGCTCATCAAATGAAATTTAGTGCCACAACATTTTACCACATTCACATTTGATCACAAACATTTCTGCACTCATGGCCAAGCATAGGATCATTGTTGCTTTGGCAGAAAGAAAACAACTGATGCCAATTGTGGTGCTATTAAGTTTCTGTGTACCTTAAAGCACCACCGATTTATATGAGCACTTTACGTGAGCCATGAATTACTTGATTGTACTGCTTGTGTTCTTAATATGCACTGAGGTTTACAGATTTAAAATATTTGCCATGTTCCAGAGTGCAATAAAAAACGTCAGAACAGGAGTTCTGTGCACTGAACATTTGCCATTTGTCATTAGGAATATCAGTAATAACATGTAAATGTTGTATAACCAGTTGTAAATTATTATGAATAACTTAAAGGAAACGTAAAGTATTGTTTATTACAAAATGCTTGGACAAACAGATGTTTTAGGTTTACATGTTAAATGCACTTGTAAATACTTTTTTCTTAAAAATGTAAATACTGTACATTTGCTGTGATGGTATGTGCTTATGCTTTTTGTTTTTTTGGCTTCCCTCTCAGAATTAAACATTAATTTATCTGAAGTACTTTATTTCTTTTTTAAATAATGTTACACAAATCATTCATTTATTAGATATAAATGTGGAGAACATGAGGATTTAAACACTGACTTCCAGAAGTGCCAAACGAAGAACATGCACATTATAAAAGAATTTAAGTTTATCTTTTTCCACGGTGGCTTGAGCCTTTGAAGGGATTATCCTGCACCGAAAAAAAACAAAACATTTCTCAAGAACATACAAGCAAAACTTTGAACTAATAATTCATTATTAGCTGTAACTTACATCATCATCATCACTGTTATCAAAGAAAACCCCTTTAGATGACTGGCTCTGACTTTGAGACTGGCTGCTGTACTTTGCAAAAGATGAGGAGGCTCTGGAGAAGATATAGGTTAACAGAGAGATTTTGATAAATCTAGTAAAACTAAGTAAAAGGTAATAACTTACTTTGAAGTTGGTCGTGTTGTTTTTGTGACAGGGATATCTTCATCTGAATCGTCAATGCTTATCTAGAGAACGATCAAGGGCATATCATTAAATAGGAATAAAACCTTTTGGAGTACATATATTTATGTGTATTACATCTTCTCTTGCAAAAGAGTCAGGCCGTGATGATCTCTGAGATGTAGCTTGAAATGCTGTTGGGAGAGATGACACGTATACTTTAAACAATACCTATATTCAAGTTATTAGCAGTAGTATAGCATAGCTCATAACAAGCTTCGTACCTTGCATTATACTTCGGCTTTGAGTCGATTTCTGACCACGGCCACGACTTGCTGGTTTGGGTTCTGAGACAGTTGCACCTGAAAATAAATTCCTTTGATTATATTTAGTGCAAACATTTTTCAACAATTGCAGTATTTCAGCTATGTACAGTTGTGCTCATAAGTTTACATACCCTGGCAGAATTTGTGATTTTTTGGCCATTTTTCAGAGAATATGAATGAGAACACAAAAACTTCTTTTACTCATGGTTAATGGTTGGGTGAAGACATTTATTATCAAACAACTGTGTTTACTTTATTAATCATAATTACAACAGAAACTACCCAAATGACCCTGATCAAAAGTTTACATACCCCAGTTCTTAATACAGCGTATTGCCCCAGTCGTTTGTGTAGCTGTTGGATGGGTTCTTGATTTTCTCAGATGGTAAAGCTGCCCATTCTTCATGGCAAAAAACCTCCAGTTCCTGTAAATTCTTTGGCTGTCTTGCATGAACATGTTTGAGATCTCCCCAAAGTGGCTCTGATGATACTGAGGTCAGGAGACTGAGAGGGCCACTCCAGAACCTTCACTTTATTCTGCTGTAGCCAATGACAGGTTGACTTGGCCTTGTGTTTTGGATCATTGTCACGTTATAACGTCCAAGTACGTCCCATGCGCAGCTTCCAGGCTGATGAGTGCAAATTCTCCTCCAGTATTTTCTGATAACATGCTGCATTCATCTTGCCATCAATACTGACCAAGTTTCCTGTGCCTTTATAGCTCACACATCCCCATAACATCAATGATCCAGCTCCGTGTTTTACAGTAGGAATGGTGTACCTTTCATCATAGGCCTTGTTGACCCCTCTCCAGATGTACCATTTATGGTTGTGGCAAAAAAGTTAAATTTTGGTCTTATCGCTCCAAATGAGTTTGTTCCAGAGGTTTTGAGGCTTGTCTCTGTGCTGTTTGGCATATTGTAAGCGGGATGCTTTGTGGCATTTCCGTAATAATGGCTTTCTTCTGGCGACTCAACCATGCAGTCCATTTTTCTTCAAGTGCCTCCTTATTGTGCATCTTGAAACAGCCACACCACTTTTTTTCAGAGGGTCCTGTATTTCCACTGAAGTTATTTGTGGGTTTTTCTTTGCATCCCAATCAATTTTCCTGGCAGTTGTGGCTGAAATTTTTGTTGGTCTACCTGACCTTGATTTGGTTTCAAAAGAATCCCTCATTTTCCACTTGTTAATTAGTGTCTGAACACTGCTGATTGGCATTCTCAATACGTTGGATATCTTTTTATATCCCTTTCCTGTTTTATTGGCATTCTAATACGTTGGATATCTTTTTATATCCCTTTCCTGTTTTATACAGTTCAATTACCGCAGATCCTTTGACAATTCTTTTGCTTTCCCCATGACTCAGAACCCAGAAATGTCAGTGTAGTACTGGATGAAAGATGCAAGGGTCCGTCAGGAGCCCAAAAACTCACTGACCTTTTATACACACAGTGATTACAAGCAAATAGATGACAGGTGAGGATGGTTACCTTTAGTCGCCATTCAAACCTGTTTGTGTAAACTTTTGTGCATTTTTTCAGGCCAACATCACCAGGGTATGTAAACTTTTGATCAGGGTTATTTGGGTAGTTCCTGTTGTCATTATGATTTAAAAAAGTAAACACAGTTGTTTGATAATAAATGTCTTCACCCAACCACTAACCATGAGTAAGAGAAAAGTTTTTGTGTTATCATTCATATTCTCTGGAAAATGGCCAAAAAAAATCACAAATTCTGCCAGGGTATGTAAACTTATGAGCACAACTGTCTATTAAAAATAATCCTCTGATCCTTTGATTACTTTCAATGCATATATGACACCTACCTTTCCCTCTTCCCCGTCCACCTCTGCCCCTGCCTGCTCCACGCCCTCTGCCTCTAGTGGGCTGTGGGAAAGGGCCTGAATCTTCATCAGAGTCCATAGCAACATCACCATCAGACATGCGATCATCGCGGTCATCCCCACGCTCCAGCCGGTGGGCTTTAGCTCTGCTCATGGCCTGTTGGGGAAGAGATTTAAAAACTAGATAAATATAAAACAAGATCATTTCCTCTGCTCACAAAATAATACAAAGACAAACTCACTTCTTTAATATCATTCTCTTCTTCGGTTGTGTTCTTTTTGCAGTCTCTGAATACCTTTATCTATGATTAAAAACATCTTACTGCATACATACATACATGTACACATGTATGCATAAATATATAGTAAACTCTTATTTGTTCAATTTTGCAGGGGCAATGCAGCCAAACATAGATATAAAACAAAGCATTTCTAACATACACCAGTAATATACACATTACCTCTGCATCAATGTCTTGTTCTGTAGTTACTCCTCTGGCCAGTAGGTGCCGCTGTGTCTTCTCAAGCTGATATGAAATCAACTCTTCTATGGCATCTTTTTCATCTTTGTCTACAAATTCCTGTATTGCTTTTCCCATGCCCTGCTCAGTCAGCAGAGACAGCTGTACTGTCTATGAAATATGAGCACATTAAAAACATATATACCAAAATTACATTATGAATGTCTGATAATTACCTGCTCTGCTGCTTCAAAATATTTTTTAACCAAATCTTCCACTCTGAGCCCTTCAGCTGCTGTATTCTTCACCAGTTTGTTGTAGTCAACATTGATTTCATCTAAGTTCAAAAAGCAAAAACAACATTGTATGTTACTGCACTGATTACTGTATACTTTAGTTTGAGACACACCTTTAATGTCCTCTTTCTGCTCTCGTCGCCTTAAAAAGTGAATGATATCTTTTGGATTAGCAACACGATCAACAAACTTCTGACTGAAGCGCGAAGTGTTGAATGCCTCAAATCCTCCAGTGTAATCAACCTGTTAAATAAATAGTGCAAATTAACAGAAGGCAGGAGACTTGTATTTCAAAAGGACAATTGGTCTCACTCTGAGTCGAATTAAAGGTTTCTCTGGGGTCATGGGACACCCTAACCTTTCTCTTTCTGCTTCCTCCAGCATCTCGTTGACCTGGAACAGGAAAACAATGAAATATCCACATTTACCTATATTTCTAAAGCTGATAAAAGCTTTACTTTTGCATAGCAGAATTCCTCCACTTTCTTTGTGACAGTGGGTGTATCTGGGGTGAATCTGTCCTGGTAGTCAGCTAAAACCACATCTTGAATAAAGAACTGGCGTACTGTTTTAAGGGGTAGTTTTTGCAAATTCATTTGGAGACCATTGACACGGAGCAAACCTATGTGTCTGAAACGCATAATATTTTTTTTGCTTAAACCACGTACACATCAATTTTGTTTAATAATGTATTGTGCAATAATACTTTTTGGTAGCTTCTCCTGGAGAAAGAGAGGTTGCTACAGAGCTGCCAGGCTGTGTCACATAAAAACGCTGCTGCTCATTTCTAGATGGGGTGATGAGACACTCATGCTCATGGCCCCATACAACTAGATTGATGAAGTCATCAAGAAACTGCTCAGGAATGTAGTTTGTAAGCCCATGTTTACTCCTTCAAAAAAAAAGAAAGAAAGAAAAAATGCAATTATTTGTTTCCTGAAGTTTACAACCCATCCTTCTTTTATGTGATGCATGTTAACACACAAACCTGTTTTGGTGCAAGGTGAAGAGGTTAAACCACTTGTCTTGGTCTTCTTTAGGACGAAGCATTGTTACTTGATTATTTACAAACATTCTGTACAGGCGTTCATCTGGTATGGATCCTGTAGATACACAAATACAGAATGTAATAAATGCAGGATTAACACATAAAAACACACACACAACAAAAAATTTTACCCAGGCCATACAGGGCAAGTTTTGTCCTCCCTTTCTGCATGAGAATGGGGCTAATTTCAATTTTTTCCACTGACTGAGAATGACCAAAGTGATTTACCAGGCCTGAAGCACTTAATAAATCCAAAGCACACAACCCTTCGGCCTTGAGAAAAAAATACCGGTAATCAAATCAATAAAATGGACATAAATGTGTGGTCTATAAATGAACATTGTCACTTACCCCTGTAGGGTCGTCATGGTTACCATGAATGCTAAACACAGGAATGGAGATGTTCAAATTTTCATCCTGATAATTTACCCATGGAAATCTTTAAAAATAAAATATGATTAAATATATTAAATTATGCTTACATGGAGAAGTACAAACATTATTGTCAAACTGACTTGGTTGTATTGAAGTTTACAGTTTGATCACTGAGAATGTTGAACTGAATCGGAGTATCTCCCATACAGTACTGTCTTAGCATAGTTATGCAGGTATGAAGGCAGCGTCGAGACGGCTTATTCTCATGGAACAAATCCCCACCCAGTAGAATAAAGTCCACCTTAAAACATAAAATATAGCCTGTCATAATGACCACAATGACCTATCTGATATGTAGTGAACAAATACCTGATGTTTCTTGGCATATTCTAAGATCTCCTTCAATGTGTTGTAAGAGTCATTTCCACGGATGGCATCCTTCTCAAGATATCCCAGATGTACATCTGTTGAAATGAGAATCTTAAATGTATCCTCTTCATCCCTGCACAAAAGTTTGACATATAAAACATTAGAAAATATTTAAAACTACCACACAACAGTTTGTCAGAGAAAAAAAAACTTACATTGTATTCTCTAAGGACATGGTGAAGTGTCAAAGTTAATCTGCCGGTGATGTTACTGGCAAAAGAATAATACAATAATATTTGAGTAAGTAACACAAAAGTGAGTTATGTTATTTCACAATACCTATATACACACTGAAATACTTCGTAACCTGTTGGCATGGACAAAATGGTAACTAACTAGGCTATAACCACAACTATCTGCTAATTACAGTTTTGTAAAGTATCATAGGGAAAACATGGGTGATAAAGAAAGGCGTTAGCAGTTCGGTCAGTTTAGCTATCCCTTTAAGCATGTAAAATATGCTAGGCTTCTTTTAACACGCTATGGCTAAAAACATTAAAAACATTTTCTGTTAAAGGCCAATATACGCGTAATTTACTTTCACACGTTTAACGCTGCAGCCATATCCAAAACCAAAAGCACGCAACAAAAATCCCGGCAACTCTTGCAAAATCCAGTCTTGGGAGATGTAGTTTATTTGAGGCTTATTCGCGTGTATATGCGCTTCGTCTTTGTGGATGAAAACTACATTTCCGGTAAGATGAATGTTAGTTCGATTTATCCGCCATGTGTACCCGACACATTTTTTTCAGAAAGACCCTACTGTGATTATCTGCTTGTGGACCAGAGTGTGACATAAAACAAACGAATCCAAGTCCGACCTTAGAAGGAGAGGTTTAGCTACTAGTTTTGTTGTTGTGCAGAATGTATCTATTTCGTAGTCGCGTTTTACAAAAAAGCTGCAACTAAAAAAAGATTTGCTTGTCGTACTTTATCTAACCAAAGTATGCTTTGAGTATTTTAAACGCTAAATCTAACACACGCACTGTTAATATCTGCAGTGCTATGGATCCTCCAGCAGCAACAACTTCAGCTGATGTTTTGCGAGAAAGGGTAAGTTTCCCCTGAATAAATAATTGTTTATGCTAGCAGCCCAATGTAAATGACCCGGCAATGTTACCAGAAACTTGCCACAATTAAAAGGTTTACATTGTTTACATTTATTTAAAGAAATGTGGCCAAATGCGCAGGTTAATGGATCCTCAACAATATTCTTTATCATGTTTTGCTCCCTACTGCAGATAGACTTATTGTGGTTGGTATTATTTCCAGTCTTACTGTGTTGCCTGCAGGATCTACGCCTACAACCACAAACTGCACCCATTGGTTTAGTGTGCGATAGTCTGTCACTGCCTTCTTACAAGGAATATCCTGCCCAGCGTCCATTCATCACCACAGTGGTCCACTCTCCCACAGCACAGACATATAGGGCTTCATCACCTTGTAAAGCATTTCCAGAGACCAACAGTGCAGGTAAATACTGGTTAAACCGTTTTGTGAATACCAGATGTACACATTTGTAGACTTGATTTTTCACATTCACTAGTGTTGTTCAGCTCCATGGTTACTTCTAGTGCAACATGATGCCCTAGTTCCACTAACTCTATTTATTCATTCACAGTCTATCTTCTCAAATTTCCCCATAAGTAAATAGATACAATGGAATTTGTTTTTAAGTCACTCTTAAAAACCTTTTGCATGGTCATTTTTGCCTCTGAACTTGTTCTTCTTATCATTTCTTGTTACATGTTTGAAGCAATTCTATCTGCCCTTCGGAATCTCCAAGAGAAGATCCGGAAGTTGGAAAAGGGGAAAGGACACATCTCCTTGCCTGATTCAGGGAAAGATGTGAAAAACACTTCTACACAAAGTGACACAGATATCAACAAGGCAAACTGCAACCAGGGTGAATAGGTGTTCTTTTAATTGCATTTCACATATGTATATGCTGAGTATCATTTTTGTTTTTAATTAATAAATTGCCAAATTTGATCAAGTGTTAATCAACCACCTGGCATCTGCCGAGTCTCGTTGTTTAAAACTGGAAAAACAACTTGATCAAACCAGAAAGATGTTACGCTCTGCCACAACAGACAAATCAAACATATTCAATCAGGTCAGTTCTTTGGAAGTGACTATTCATTGGCTAAGTGATGCATGTTTTGTAATGATTTGCTTGTTTTAAAGGTAAAGGAGACAACCAGGTCAACTGATCAATCTACTGACAGCCCCTCTGTGCTTGCCCGTTTAGAGAAGCTTGACCATTTAGAGCAGGAATACCTAAGGCTGACACACACACAGAATAAGGCTGAGGTACTCATTTTATTTACTATTATTTATGTTATTTTATTTTAATTCCATTCTTGTTGTCTTTTCAGAGAAAGATCCATGAGCTAGATTTAAAATTGCAAGAGGAGGAGCATCAGAGAAAGCTGGTTGAAAACAAGGCCAATCTGGTAAACATACTTGCCCTCCTGTCTGCCATACATGTAATATAATTAACTATAAAATCAAAAAAATATATAAAACATTTAATTCATGTCAGTTGCAGGTAGGTTTGGAGACAAACAGAATTTTGTTGCGGTCTGTGTCTCCTCATCGAAAGTCCAAAGACAAAGAATCTAAAGTGAAGGTGAGATTGGATTGATTGGATTTTTCTTTTTTGAATACACCTCCTTATCAGCTAGCTTGCTCTATTGACATTTCATCGTATTATCTGCTGCAGAAACCTTCACTTCAGCAGTCTCCCACAGAGCCACATTATAAGTTCAGACTCAGAGATGTACCGTTTGTTGCTGGAACAGTAGGGCCTAGTTAATTCTCTTTTAATACTATATTGGTGTTCAAAGTCGTTCACTTATTCTAACCTTCCTCCTTCTTTTTCCTATATCCAGTCAGTGGGCAATAGCCACTCCGTCCGTGCAAACGTCCAGTCAGTTTTGTCTCTCCTGAAGTGTCACCAGCCTCATCTCTGCAACAGTCGTGTCCTGTCAAACAAACCATATGGCTTGGGCACAGGTGGCCAAAGCTTTTCCAGTTCCTCCTCTTCATCAAATGAGGATGAATTATCTGATCTACTGCATGCATTACAAGAGGAGCTTCGGCTCATGAGCTTGTAAGTGTAGTTACATTCTAAGTATAAGTCATGAGATTTTAAATTTAACAAGTTTCCTTGTTTGTGCTGCAGAGAGCAGGATGAACTACTGAGGAAAGTAGAGAGGAGTGTTTCTGAGCAAGAAAGAAAAGACCTTCAGAGGGAACAGGAGAAGCTGCTTCTCAAAATGGAGAGAAAAGGAGAACAAATAAATAAGCTTTACAAGCATAAATCCCAAGTATGTGACACGTGCCACTTGAAATGTATTATTCATTTGCTTTGAATAAGCATAACTATGTTCCTTTAGGTTAATATTTTGCTGAAAGAATCAAATGATGGTCGAGTAAAAAAGAATGTGGGAGCAACCAGAAAGTTTTCCAGCAGAGGTCACTCGACTGAAGCAGCCAAACTCAGACCAGGAGAGAGGAGCAGGAGAAACCTGCGCCTGCTGAAGGACATGAGAGCTCTACAAATGTCCCTGCAGACATGAACTTGCCTCATATACTCTGCACAGGGTGACTTTATGTATTGGTGCTACCTATTATTTAATTATCAACTGTCCTATCATTGCTTTATTTTTGCTGGTTGGATTTTAATTGAGATGTTTACACAAAAAAGTAAATATTTACATTGATTTAAGATGTAGCTCTGTATTAGTCTACCACTAGATGGCATGGATAAGCTATACTTAAGGTTCTTAAGGTAAAGGTTTAGCGCTTTATTGTTCCCATAGGGAAATTTGTCCTTTGTATTTGACCCATCCTTCAATGCCACTGAGGGAACCTGTCAGGAGCACCATTTCCATATTTTGACTGCATTAGCTGAAGAGTTTTACCTATGGTGCTTGTTTTAGGTTGATGGGGGAAACCAGAAAAGAAATATGTATTTTTTCAGCATTTAAAGAGAGTTTAGCAACAGTAATACTTTCTTTCTTTCATTATTCAAATGATAGAATACATTAGATACATGAATTAATATGAGGAGACTTGCACTAATCTGCACAGCAATATAATGAAAGTACTGTATATGGTGGTATTTAAATCATCATCTAAACTTTTATTTTGGACACTTACAGTCCATAGAACATTTAAAGGAGAGCACAGACCAGCATAACTCAAAAATAGAGTACATTATCTTTTTCAAATAAAGTCTCAAACGGCAGTGAGTTCACATATTAGAAAAGTATTGCACTGAGTTTAGTTGGGCAGTGTTGCGTACAGTTCATAGTCTGTAAGCCTGCACATGCAGCTGCACATGAGCCTGCACAGCACTGCAGGGCAGGTGGGCACACCCGGATTTACAAACATGTAGCTCACATGTAGCTCACTGCTCCATCGTGGGACTCTCCACAGCATCTGCAGGCCATCATTATAGGCCACATCAGCCTGTGCATGCTGCTGTTTCTGTAGTGCATCCAGAGGTGGGCAGTATACAGAAGTGTTTTCAAGAGTTTAATTTTCACAGGTTCGACACAATGATACCATGTCTCTCTGTCATCAGTGTAATATGCCCCAGATATTTACATTCATCACAGACAGTACGGCTATTTGTCATATAAAACGAAGTCAAGGAAAAAGGTTAGACTCCCTCCTTGCGCTGTAGTCGTGATATTACTTTTCTTTGCATTGTATTTAATATCAGAAGATGGATCAGATTGTCTCTTCAGGTCAGTAATATATGGACAGAAAATGACAAACTTATCAGCATATATGAAATGGTAAAGATTTTGTTATCAACCTGTTCCACAATCATTTAAAAGCACTAACAGATCGTCGAGCTTCACATTCTAAAGGGGGTGTAAATAGTATTTTACACAAATTTGGGCATACCAGAAGACTACGCCTCTGCAAACATGTGGGGACACATTTTTGACTTAAAATAACTTTATGATTTACACAATGAAGTGACAGAACAAGACAACAAAAACAGACATATTATACATGATTTACCAAATGCAGTTTTTTTTTTTTACAATTGATGATTGATGCACATCTGTTCACCAAAACTACATCAATCTGAATAATAAAAATAAAGATTTGCAAAAATACTGTTCAGTGTTTATATACAGCACATGCATCTGTGCATTATACATTTTGTAATGTGGATAGAAAAATAATTTATTTTTCAAAACACAATCTTCCAAAATAAGCATTTGATGTCCCTCTTATCCAAGCAGTCTATCTTACATGGAAAACATAATGGCAGTGAGGTTACACAAGACTTGCGCAAGGGTGCGTAAAGGGGCCGTCAGATGTGTGTGCCCAGGTTTAGAGTGAGTCTGGATATGTGATCCTCCATGTGTCTCAGCACTGATGACCTAGCCACTAAAGCTCCAAATGAAAACAACACCTGTAACCAGAGTCTTCTGTTTGTGTGGTCAGGTGTGATAAAATAGCTCCCCTGGCTCCCTCTGCAGGGGCCCAAAACACTGACCTAAAGGACAGCCAAGTGTGCACCTTTTGTTGTCCTTGGCTATGACCCAAGATTGCCATAATCTTCATGAGTCTGTTTGAGTGATGGATTCTGATTCATTTGTCGTGGACTCCTCTTGATGCTTTGGCAAAACTGGTCGGTTGGTGTAAATATCATCTACAGGCAAAAGGAAACTGACCGTCTTCACTTTGGCCCTGAAAAGCAGAAAAGAAAATACCCAGTTAATGTAGGTCTAGGCTTTCTACTACACAATTCACTATAGTAGTGGGCCCCATACCTGTTCTTATGGACATAATCCTGCAAAGAGTGCCTGTTGTTGTTTTTTCCCACGTCCACTCTGGTTGGACTTCCAATAATACTGCCTCCATGGATCTCCTCTTGAAGTCTCTCCCATCCAGAATCGGTTCTCCTCATCCGGTCCACTCTACCTTCTCTCATAGACACAGAAGGCAGGGCAGAGCCCATGGAATACCTCCGCACAGTCATCACACTGTTCTCTGAAAAGAAAAACTAATTAGAAATGTGTAGCTTTCCAGTAGGCCTATGCCTTTTCCCTAC
>KN477767.1:20635-34291 GCA_000787095.1 Periophthalmodon schlosseri
GTCGGGTCAGCATTTACGAAAAGCTATTACTGGCTTTAAAACTGTAAGCACATTTAAAATTAACAAAAGTGCCATTACCACATCTATGACTCTCACCTTTGTACGGTCCTTCCAAAACCGGTGCAGACGCGTTCCTCCTTAGATTGAGATAGGGGTTTTCCTCCACCACAGCCGTGGACGCCAGGCTCGCATGGGCCATTTTAGCCCAGTGTGACCGCTGGCTGAAGTCCCCTCGCAGTTCCCGATTTTCGGTCTCCAACTTCTTGATCTCCTCGCGCATCTCCATAACGACGTGCGCCAGGCTGCGCGTGCTCTCCATAACGGCGCTGCTGCGCTGCCAGTACCACGGCTTTCCAAACACCGGTGGGATGTCCCGGTGGGGCTGCGGATTTAACATCTTTGCACCTTTTGTCTGTCGCGCGTCTTTCTCGGTTCTGTGCTCTTTTCAATCTCAGTCCAGATCTTGTTCTGGGCAGATTATGTCGCCTTTCACCACTTATACAGCTGAAAAGGCTACGGTGATCACCCGGCGCTACACGAGGCATGGTTTATTTATCAGCCTCGGTGTAAAGTTTCAGGAAAACTACGCGGGGGTCGGAAATGAAATGTGCACGGCAGCATGGGAGGGAGCTGTATTAAAGCTGTACAGGTGGATTTTAAAAGCCAAGTCTACTGGACTGCCACTGATAACAAAGGCTCAAAAGACCTTAGTAGGTAGGTATGGATCACATGACCCCATCGCATCAAAACCACAGAGCTGTTCTATCCAAATATATCCATGAACCTGATTATACGGTGGAGTGGACTGGCTTTTCCTGATTAGTCACCCCCTGCATTTTTGATTAGAATGCAGAGGTATGGATAGTATAAAATCTTAAAGTATAAAGTGAAATGTACAAGCCATAAACATTAGGTCACATGTGGTCGTGATCGTTTTGTCCAGGTTCGTTTGAAACCCACAGGCACCACAGGAGGTCTCTCACAGACTGTGCAGTTTGGGGTCATTGAACATGTCCTCAGCCTTAGTCCAAGAATGTCATTAATAAATAAAGACGCACTCTGCTTAGGCAGTAATTACACAACTATCGGAAAAATCTGACACTTGATACAGCATTTCACTTTCAGATAAGGCTTGGCTCAGTTTTTCACGCCACTGGATATTCTATTGTGATATTGTAAAAAAAACAAAAAAAACAAAACTTATTTGTTAAAACTAGCCACCGTATATATCATAAGCCCTTTGTAATAAGTTATGTATAGCCACCAGCTTTGGACTATAACAATTTTTATTTAAACGTTATACACAAAACATCAGTTTTGTTCTTTTTTCCAATTCAGCTAAACAAATATTTATATAGATTATTTTATATAAAAAGACAGAGTTAAATATTATTATTTCTTATTTACAATTCAAAACAGCACATGTAATAATAACAATTTCAGTGATAAAAATGTTACAAAACATTTCCCAGTTGAAAACTGTTAAGCAGAAAGTTTGTGAATGTTAGCAAAGATTCAAAGTAGCAATGTGGAGCTGCTCTACATTCAGACAGGAACTAGAGGTGCGTTCATCTATCCAAATTTAATAGTGAAATATGGCCTGTGTTATAAATATATTACAATTCATACAGTATTTCTCATCTTTCATAACCTCTTACAAAGACTGGAAACTGACTCAAAAGTGTATTCAGTTAACACATTCTATTGCTGAGCACACCTCAAGCTCAATAAGGACACTGATCTCTAAAGGGAGCGGGTTTTGAAGAGAAGGCGCATGTCATTTCTGTGTGTGTGTTTTAGACAAAATGCTGCAGGTAAAAGCATTGTGGATGTGTATGTATGTAGACTAATAAATCAGTTGGTAAGATAAAGGAACTTATAATTTACAAATGACTGAATCCAATTCCAAAACAATAGTAGCAAACAGTCTGACTTCTAGTAGACAGTCAAGTTTAACCACGAGACTACAAACTACCACAACCACGGCCTACTCACTTCTTTCTTAGAGTGGTCTCACAATTTCAGAAAATTACAAGCTCTTAACCCATACTGGCACCATGAAGGGTTAAGTGGTCCTTTGAGGTTGGCCCATTCAAAATGCGCTGTGACGTTCTGTTCCTGGTTGTCTTGTTTGAGGAATCTAGACAAAAGTTTTAGAAGGTTATGTAGATGCAGAAGAAGTAAATAAAGAATTGAATATAAAAAGTATCAGTGTGGCACAGGTTGAGTCTAAAAGAAAATGGTGGAGTGAAATGACATACCAATCTTAGAGAGATTGGACAGAGAGCTGTTGGAGGCAAGAACATTTTTTTGGAGCTGAAATTGAAGATGAAATATGAAAGCAAAAGCAAAAATACAAAATACAGTAAATGTTTTGCGATGATGTGCAAAGAATTGGGAAGTAATAAATAAATGCAAGCGTTAAATGCAAGTTAAATGTATTTTTTCATAGTGAGACCTGCTCATTCATGATGCCTGACAGCTCCGTCAGCATGTCCCGGTAGTGAGTCCTCATCTCCTCCTGATACTCCAACTGATCCTCTTTGATCAGACGCTCATTCACATCCAATGCTTGGCCACATGCTTCTGCAAACTGCCTACAAACATCCAATAAAACATAAGTACAATAAGTACAAACCATTAATGCACATGTGGTTTCTCTGTACATACTACAGAGAAGGACAAAAAAATACTGTATGGTGCAAGTCAGAGCAATACCTAAAAATCTCCTTGAGTAGTTTGACCTGGTTGTCTGGATATTTCTTGGCATTCTTCTCTTCTAAAAATGCCCTGGCATAAGCCATAGGTCCAGCATTGACCTAAAAACAGAACAAGAATGACATTAGATTTGACGAGAGGTCTGGATTCCTAAAAGGCAGTCTGTGTCCACACCTTAGCGCTGACACTGCCCTGCAGCTTCAGCTGGAGCCTGATCATATCCACTTCCTCCATGTTGCAGAGCTGGTTGAGTTCAGAGACTTTGCGGGACATCTCGTCTATAGCCACTTCTATTGGGTTCATTTCTGCGCTCTGCTGTTCCACTACCTCAATGCGTTTTTTAAGATAAGGGAAGTAGGAGCTTGCTGAATTCAAGGGAAAAAAACATAGCTTTCAGATTACATGCATACATTTATAATTGCTGCTACAGACTAACTCACTGGTTAATATGGTACGCCTCTTGCATTGCTCTTCCACATCACCATGTTTCTTTCCAGACAGAGTGAAGGGGGTCTCAAACACAAAGCGGTTGATGTTGTGATGTCTCTCAAAATCTGTTCTTTTTTCCTGCTGCTCTTTTTCATCAAAGTATGGTACCACATATGTCACTTGGATGTAAGCAAATTTCTGATCCAGGTCTTTAGGATTCACCTATTTTCAACAACCAAATAGATCCCAAGATTACTTGTAATTCTTAAATGTATGACAACTTGACTAGATAAAACTTACTTTATTTGAGTCCTGGATCATCTTGACATTGTCTGCCCCAAATTTGTCAGAGTAGAGTTTGAGTAATCTTTGTGAGATCTCAGACAGTCCCGTTAGCTTTGGTTCCTTGTAGATGAACTCCTTGCTCTCCTCTTCCTCAAAGAAACCCTATGAGCGGACAACAAGTAATTAGCATAGACTGACTTACTTAATCATGTGTAAGTGTGGGCATGCACTGCAAGATTGTAATGCATATGGTGCTGTTTTGACAGACACACAAACACTGAAGGCATGTCAGTCTAGTTTTGGACGCTGCCTAAGAGTTACAGGAGGAGGTTTATATTTAAAGGTAAATGAGGCTTAATAGAGGCTGGCCTTAAAACACATTTATTATTTCCAAGCGGACCATATTTGCTGTAGTAAAATATAGTACAACACAGCAAACTATAGGAGTTATAGGAAGCTATAGGTAAAAGTGTTAATGGAAGCAGGAAAAGAGGAGAGGTAAGAATGATTAGCAAAATGTTTGATCAAAGACACACTACTAGACTTACCACGATCTTGATAAAGAATATTTTTTTATAAAAGAAAAAAAGCACAAAGAGATATTGAAGACAAAGTCCAAAAAATGTATTCATTCTAATACGCCTTTTACAGAAAGGTTCTTTTTTGGTTCTTTTTCAGCTAAATGTTTAATCTTTCAATGTAACATAAAACAGATTTCATTTAGTGTCTTACCTGGCCATAGAAAGCGACTCGGTAATATCGGCCGAATAGTCTTTTCTCTGAATTGACCACCTCTGTCACCTTTAGATAGGAACGATGGATGTCATAGTAAAGCTCTGACAGCCTCTGTAATTTAAACATAAAGTATAATACATACATTAAGTATTATTTATTAGTTTGTCACAAATACAATTATGCAAAGGCCTGCCTTGAAATCCCTGCGCTTTTCAAAGACAGCAATGACAGGTTTGTTGATGTCCGCAATGAGTTCATGACGTTCTGACTTCCACAGGTAGTCCACGCAGAGCTCCAGCTGTTCTACCAAAGTGTCCTGCAGAAAGTTTCAAAGTTAAAATCCTGTCACACAAGCAGCTGTATCATTGTCCTTGTTAAGAGACCATACCTCAGTATAAGGAGTGTCCTGTGTGCCTGTGTCCTCTTTCATAGCCCCTTCCTCCTTCACATTTGGACTGATGCACATAAAAGCAGCCCAACCCATAGAGAAGGAAGCTGTTTTTGCCCATACAGCATAAGGTGAAAAAGAGATCATTCAGTGTAAGTTCACATATTTTATTTTGTAATATGAAGATAGATTTGATAGAGTAAAATATTATAAAACACACACCAACATCTGTGTGGGGGATAGTGAAATACATTACAGAAAGAGTATAGCAAAGAAAAATAAAATCTGTCAACTGGATAAAAAGTTGTAAGGGTGGAGACGTTTCGCTGCTCATCCAAACCGCTTCTTCAATTCGGGTCAAATTACTCGTGAACACTGCCTTATATCTATCTGAAGGGAGGAGCTAACCACACTGAAACGCAAAACACCTATTGTTTACAGTTTCTGTTTGTAGGCTAGGTCTATTGTGCTACCCTAAGTGTGCACTGTGCCTGAGTCCTACTTAGCATAGTCATTCAAGCACCTAATGAGTGAATTCACACCTATTAGCATCCTGGCTAGCCTGTTTTCTTTGTTTTCTTTGTTTTGCTTTGGGTCTGAGGATGGAGTTATAGATAGGGTTTGACATCATCTTTCCCCCATCCCCAGAAAGATATAAAGGCAGTGTCCATCAGTAATCTGACCAGAACTGAAGAAGAGGCTTGGATGAGCAACAAAATGTTTTCACTCCTACAACTTTTTGTCCAGTTGACAGATTTTATTTTTCTTTGCTATGGATCAGACCTGGACGACGAGAGGGCACTCGGTAAAAAAAAAAAAAAAAAAAAAAAAAGGAAATTTCTATTCAATAATTTAATTCTGGTTCAGTAGTTCAGTTATCTTACTGGATCATTTTGATTATAAAAATCAAAATTAGATAGAAAAAGTATCAAGTAAATGTCCATACTAATTGCACTACTGGATTAATTAGACTTTCCCTCTAAGTATTCTTTATTATTTATGTGCAATACAATTGAATACAACATGCATTTGAATATAATAGTGAGCTATAATTTTGTGCAAAAGTTATATAAAAAACAGATACATTAATGTGCCAATCTCTATCTGGGTTCTGCAAATTCATTTCACTCTCAAACTGAAACAGTTCCACATTACCAGATATGACATAGTACAATGCCAGTTATGTTCCCTTATAGCCCAGCCCCAAGCCCCACCATCAGTTGGCCCCAGGCGCACACACTCACTGTCTGGTTCTCGAGAGGTAGTTAGTAAGGAGCTACAGTTAAAGACAGGGCTTTCTTCTGTGGACACAGTGGAAATCCTGGTCTTGTCTGCTCTCCAGTAGCCTGTTTGGTAGGAGGGTAGGAGGAGGAGCGGGGGGTGACTTTTCATTTTGATTTCAAATCAGTTAATAGGTAGTACAATAGTGTAAGCTGATAGCATGCAGCATTTTGATAAAGTGGGTGAACATAAAAGGCAGGTGAAATATGGAGGCAAGTGTTTTGAACAAGCAGTGGAAGTATGTTCAAGCCAGTCAGTGAGTTGCTTCAATATACTGAAATGTTCAAAAGAGAATCCATGAAAATGCAGAGACAAAGCAATATGATAAGAAGCTTAGATTTTATTTTAGTTTGAAACTGGAATGCCCGAAAATAAAAAAAAGCACATGATGCACATTCAGAGTATTTAAATATGTAGCTAGAAATGCTTTTTAATTATTGTAAGAACTGACCTCTTCTCTTCAGTGATTCTGCAATAAGTGCTGATATATGGATGTAACACATAGCAGCCTGTGAACAAAACAAACCGCAATTTTAGCAGAAACTTATAATATAATATAACTAAAATATTTAAATTACAAAGATACCTCAGAGAGATCCCCATTGCGAACATGGACCTTTGCCATACTTTCTAACCAAGTGCGCCGGAGCTCAGGTGTGCTAGCATAAGAGTTGGCCAGACTGTACTGCAAGTCAATCAGCATTTCTGGGTCTTTCTCATGCTCCTTCATCTGGGCTGTGGCCATCAGAACTGTCCGAATCCTTTTAGTCAAGTCTTTCACCTCCGCTGGGAATGGGGTGTTCTATGTTCACAAAGAAAGAAAATAATAAATGAATACCATAGAAAAAAAGTACTAGGAACAACTACAAATAAGTGTGATAAGATCTGTAGCACACAGTTGTACTGCCATTACCTTCAGATGCACATCACCATTGGCAAAATTATTAATAATGGCAAGAGACTGCTGAAAACGCGACCCACCAATGCCAGCATCAGCTATTAACTGACTCACTGCCTTGATGACCTTACAGAAAGAAAACAAATATTCAGTGTTGCAAACACAACATCTAAACCAAAAGACTAAAAGACTATGTTATGACTTTTTAGAGCTTTTAGTCATGTTAAATTTATGTTCCTCATCAATAACATTGTTGGTGTAGTCTTTTGTTTCATTCATGTTGTTCTACGTATTTAGGCTGCATCAATCTTGAGAACTATAAACGAGTGGTCTCACCAAGGCTGTAATCCAGGAAGTCAATACACCAAACACATGGTGTTCAAATTTCTTTCACAAAATAGAGAACCATCTTTGATGCTAGAAGGTTCCATTTATGGCCCTACAGATGCACTGCTTATCTCCTCAGTGAGCCAGCAAAGGGCTGGTCTCTAACCATTTAGTATGCTTAGATTTCAGGAATGGATTGCTTCAACGTTTTCAAGTACATTCAAGTTAAAGTTATGAACATGAAGGAGTTGAAAATGCCTGAATGATGTATACTGTAGGCTGGATTGTTAAAGGATAATACAGAGTAATCCCTAACCTGCAGGTGTGAGCGGACTATAGACTTGCCCTTGGTAAACTCAAAGTTCTTCCTCATGAAAAAATACAAGAGGGCTGCCGCCTCCATCTGAGTGCAGCTGGAACGATGATTACAGCACTTGAGGATCTCGTAGCAGAGACAGCCACACAGGTCTGCCTTACCCTGGAAAAATGCACTGGGAAACTACACAAAATAACAAAAATAAAACAAATATTATACAGAGATAAATGCTGTACACATATTTATTCCAATGTTTACATGACTGACCTTTTGAACAAAAAGTCTGAGAGCAGCAAAGACGTGCCGCAGTGTGGCAGTGGACTGGTTGATCTGAAAGTAGAGCATGTAGGTGTCCAGCACCTTTTTCATCAGCACATTCTGCCCATCATCCAGCAACAACTGTTTCTGTGGGAAAAACAACAACAAACATATACAGCATAAGTACAATAAACATTAGCGCATGAGAGAATCTCACTTGTAACAGTCATTGACCACCAGGTGGCAGTTATGTAGCATTACATAGAGGATAGGATAGGACATAGGAGATTTTTTTGGACCACTACTCTACTTTATTTATACATATATATATTTAGTGAGGCTTTAGACACATTTTAATTTATCAATTCAAAAACACAAAACATTTTTAAAAATACAAAACGTTTCATACAGACAGGTAATGTGCTGTGGATGTGGTGAGATGTAGTGGGGCAGAGACCTTGTGATGGTGAACAAAAAGCTCCAGTACATCCAGCACAGTCAGGGACACCTCTGTGGACAGGTTTGCCTCTACATCTGTGGGACTGGAATCTCCTTCTGTGACACTCCCATCTACACACAAAATCATATGTTTAGTACAGAACAATTTATCTTAATAATAAACTTAATTAAAATGCGTTACCTGTCTCCATCATCTGTAGCAGCTTTGGGTTGGTGAGTGCATTTTTGCCCCTGATGATGGGCATGGTTTGGGAGCGAGCATGTCTGTGACCATCTCCAGATGACATCCTAGACAACAAGCAAACTCAATCAACTTGTAGAAGTTACAGCATTTTAATTTACCTGATTACAATGTGAAAATCTGAATAACAAACAAATGATTCAAAACTCCATGTTAGCAATATTGTTGCTATTAACTATGTGGGAGTACAGACACAAGAACTGGTAAACAGTACATTGATTGGCGGGACATGCATGGATTACATACATACAAATCAGAGTGTAACACAAACACAGTGCCCACTTACATGATGAAAATAGGACTGTAGTGTAAACATGTAAACAAAACATTTGTGTACTGTATATTTGATTCCTTAATAAATAATGTGTTAAACTATGAATATTAGCAACAGATATTAAGACAGAGGTGTTGTCATCTTTAGGTGGAGAGACAGAGGTGTTGTCATCTTTAGGTGGAGGGTGGTTACCATTGTGGAAGGAGACTGGAGGGTTGGGAGGGCTGAGAGGAATGGTTAGAGGCCTTCAGGGTGCCATTGGCTTGGGTTGCCTGGGCCAGCTTTACTGCCGCTGCTAGTTTCCTGTTTATGACCCAATCACACCAGAGCTAACATTGGTTAATCAAGACCATCACTCATTAAATATTACAACCCTGTGTCAGATAATGCCTTATTATGAAGATATTAACAACCCTAGCTAATAGTTTAGTTTTACATAAAGCACTGGGTTTGCAACCAAAGTATATTAGCAATCACATAAAAATGCCATTTTAGTACAATGCTACCCTAATTTGAGCTTTGTGGTTAATAACAGTAGCATGAAAATAAACTATAGAAAGTTATACAGCCAATGGTTATAGTTTGATATCTGAAAGAATATATGATATGTGAAAGGAGATAGTGGTGATGATATGTAATGTAAAACAGGACATGGAGGATAAACACAGCAGAGCCTATGTATACTGGTTTTTATTTGCATGTTAGTAAGAAATGCTCAATGTAGCATGCTTTTGCATTAACCGGAGGAAGATACTGGATAGACACCAGAAAATCAAGTCCACAGAGATAGGGATACTAACATTAATATGCAACAGTTGACCCAACATTGGGAAACCATGCAGTCAATGTCGATGTAGACTAGAATCAGTAACAGAGGACCAGGAAAGACAGGGGAAAGGGAAGAGACATGCAAGGATGATTACAACAGCATGGTTAACCATGGAGTGTATTTTTTATTTCTATAGTAGATTAATATAGTAGATTAGTTTTAGTATGCATATGCAAAGTAGTTTGGAGGTTGTAGATTCATGGTGCTTGAAATTTGCAGAGTAATTTATCACTTGTGGTGCCCACACTGACTCAGACTGTGTTCAAAGAGCTAACAGACAGAGAGGCAGACTGTGAGGCTGTGATCCCCTGGGCCTGCTATTACTAACGAATGTTAAGTATCTAACTGCTGCAGACAGGCTCAGCACCAGCGATGGGATCCAGAAAATCTTATGATATGTCATAGCATAGCATAGCATAGCATAGAGTCCCAAAGTCCAGAGGTACAGATACACTGTATTACAGAGTGTATATGTTGTGCAAACATTTTCACATAGCATTCCTCATCTTCTGCCAACCCCCACCACAACAAATTATTCTCTTGATGTGCACCTTGCTATGTGCATTTGCAAATGTACGAACAGATGTGTGCCTGTTGTCATATGAATTATGCATTCAATTGGGATGCTGGTCAGGAATGTGTGCATGTTGAGATAATAAGATATTCCCACAGCTGCAAAATATAAAGGCCCATTTAACTAAAGACACAAAAATACAACTCACCTGGCTATATGGCGCTTTCCAAGAAACCTGAAATGCTGAAGACACAACCTACAGAAGAAAAATAGACAGATATTTAATCATTAAGAGTCTAAATGAAATACATGTGCTGTATCCTGAATTTAACTGTCCAGTGTGAGGCTGCTCCAGACAGGAAACACAGACAGTTAAATCTGCAGTGCTGAGTGGAGAGAGCACTCTCTTTGGAATTATGGTCTGCTTTTCTCTAAGTCATTTCTTTCATCTGCTACAGTTTGGCCAAGATCCATTTTATTCATTTCAGTCTGATCTTCATATTTTAGTAATTCTATAACAGTGCAGTCATACAAGGCTGTGCTAACAGTCAATGCAAAACACTTACTCTAGGATGTTAAAAAAGTCAGAGATCTCTTGGTGGATGGCTCTGTGCCAGTATGACACCAAAACATCTGAAATGAGCATTCAAACATAAGTCCAAATGAGAAAGCCAGAAGAAAAATGCTGATTTTTCTACATGTCCATAACATACCCTCAGAAATGGTTTTCATGATGTGCAAAAAGCACATGAGGAGGCTGCGGGTCTCTGCCTGATCCAGTTTGTCACAACGCGAACCATAGCCAATCAATGACTGCGGTCTAGCAAACTAATCAAACAGAAATGAGCCAGAGTTGAGTGTGAACATTTCTTTATCTTTTGCGGGCTATGATAATTTGATCATTTTATGTCAAGATTTTTCACCTTTTCACATCCATCCATCTTTTCACTGTTCCTGTCGCTGTTGCTAGGGTTTGAGTCCACACTTATCAGAGAGCCCCTGGAGTCGGTCTGGTTACCCGTGGCAACTGCCAAGGAGGAGAAAGCTGATGGAGGGGGAGGGGTGTATTCATAAATGTCTCATTCACATCTTTTTTTCCATCCATAGCCCAATCAACACAATACACATCTGTGCTACACGCTTATTCACCTGTGATGGAGTTCAGCACTTCTTTGGAGAAGGAGGCATCCACCGAGTTGCCATGGCGAGCAACAGGAATAACTGCTCCAGGCACACCACCGCTCACACTTAGGTCATCACGAGAGCCCTTGGAGAATTTTACCACATTTATTAGGGAAGGTGACTTAAATTGGTGTTTTTACATACACACATTTATGTTTAGCAATTCATCCAAATGCAAAGAGCTTACTTGATCACTAGAGGTGAAGTAGATTGGAATAATGTCCCTGAGGAAAAATCGTGGCATGTTGTCCAGGATGAGACCATACAGAGGAAGGTACAGGGAAGCTATTCTTGCCTGTTTTTCCTGCAAGTACGACCAAACAAATAGATTTCACATGGTTTAATTTTATATGTCGAGCAGCTTTTTACTGCCAGTTCCAGTTTCTTGTTTCTTCAACAGGGAACAGCCACATATGTTATATTTTGAAAAAAGCACTGTGACAAATGTGTAGTATCTATATTGCAAGAAACAAAATCAGCTTTCTGGTCAATGTGACATACTATATTTTGTAGCCCCACCCAACACTGATTTTGAATGTACCTTTGTAGCATAGCGTGCATCCAGCGAGTGCTTGGCCATGAGACTTTTGAGGGTTGCTAATGCTAGGTGTCTAAGGTCCTGTTCGTCCTGGAGTGCCAGCCCCAGTTCCCGTAGCAACAACCCAGTCAGGAAGTGCTTCCTGCAGAACTCTCCTGTCAGGTTGTATTCAGGAATCGAAGCTGAAGACACCAAGGTAAGGAATCTGGTTAATTTGTCTATATTCTCACTTATTAGCATATAGTCAATGCACATGCAGAGTAGCAGTACAACGTTGCAAGGAATGGACATATTTACCATGAATACTTTGTGGCTCTGGGGATGCGTGGTCTGATATGGAAAAGAAAAGCAATAAATGACAGACAGAAAAGAGTGAGGTGTTAAACAACTGATGAATGGAAGCACTGCCTGATGCACAAAAAAAAAAGAACATTTAACGGCACTAACCTGAGATGCGCGCAGAAGGTAAAGGCAGGCTGAGAGGGATGTAGTGTTCATGGTTACACACTTCTCTCAGGAACTCAAACTTTAGTTCACATAAGGCCTAGCAGAAATGAAAAGGATTATAAACAAATGCACTAGTACTTAGTAACAGTATAAAGAGTCTATTAACCGTTACCTTGCTGTCAGTTGCAGTGATCATGTTGATGTAGTTACTGATGAGTTTGAAAGTAAATCCTCTATCCATCATTGTAAAACAGCGCTGTAGAGAAACAAACCAATATTTGCCAGTGTAAAAAATGTCATTTCACCACACTTGAAATGCCATGTGCCATGAGCCTTCACAAACTTTTTTTAGTATTAGTTAACATACATAAACTACTTGTATCTCTTAACTCAACTGAGTGGATAGATCTCTTACCTTGACAAAAGCAGCAACAGCTCCATTAGCAATGCGTGTTTCCTCTGGCAAGTCCTTGTTTTTCCAAAAAATGTGTTCAGACACAGTTTCCACAAGGGACTCCACACGGCTCAAGTAAGATGAGGGAAAACGCTGGGGCCTTGGAAGCTGAATAGGCAAAAATTAATAACAGTAAATTTAAAGTAGTCCTTCCTGACACCATTGTTTCAATGTGATTTAACAAACTGAAAGCATCTTACCTTTACTTTGTTGCCATCTACCAAATGTTGTGCCATGGACTTGACAATGAGCTCAAAGAAGAACCAAGAAAACTGAAAGAGAAAATGTGCCATAAACTACCTTTTTCAAAAAAAAGAGAAAACATTTTAATAAAGATGAACCTTGAGTATGTTTTTGACTGCTGCCTGGTCATTGCTCTTCAGGTCAAAGGTCATTCCTTTGGCCAACTCTTCATGGACCGTTCTGAATCCATGAGCCTCTGTTTTGAACACGTACTGTATGAAAAGATAACATATTATTTTTTTATTAGCAATGGAACCTATTAGACAAACTATTAAACACTAAATAAAAAGTGGTGAGTTGATCAAATTTAATTTAGGTACATTAGATTTTGTATTGATTTACACGCACAGAAACACATGCTTTCTCTCCGCACGCACACATTATGGTAATTTGGGTATCTCTAGTAGTGAACATTATGCCAATATGTTACTATAGCAACCTTGCTTCTATTAGCTATGCTGGCCTTCTCCTTTTACCTCCCACCAGCCATCTTGAAGCACTGCAGTTTTTTACCTGATTTTCTAACTATACGGCTGATGCCTTGTAGCACATGTTTCTGATTAAGCATGCTAAATGTCCTAGTTGTCTCCCAACTGAATCAGCCCTCTTTCCTCTTTTTCTTTAACTTCTGGGCAAGCAGTTTTTTGGCATGAACAAAGATCCCTGGAACAAATATAGCACGCTGTCGCGTCTGTTTTGAACCATCTGAAATAATTACCTTTATATAAGAGTTCAGGAAGTGATCCAGGTTTTCTTCATGGCATTTTGAAACAATATGGACCAGCACTCTGCAAGACAAGGACAAATAAAACTTATATATACACACATATACATATATAT
>JACM01043720.1:0-13157 GCA_000787095.1 Periophthalmodon schlosseri
AAATGGTTTGTATATTCGAAAAGACGACCATAGCTTTCATTTGATGAGTAGATTGTTTGTGTGGGTGACGCAGAAGTATATGTACATTGCTGTAGTAGGGCCGTCGGATCGATAACAGGTTAAAGATAAAATGTCTGTTCTTGGTCTTGGATTTTGTAAAATAAATTTCCAGAAAAAAATGTGACTTATAGTCCGGTGAGACTTATATATGTTTTTTTTTTCATTATTATGCATTTTTGGCTGGTGGGACTTATACCTTGGTGCAACTTATACTCCGGAAAATACGGTACGTTTTACTTAAGTCCGTTTTTTCATGTGATACTTTTACTTGAGTAACTTTTTTACCTCTGTATCTGTACATTTACTTAAGCAACAAAATCAAGTACTTCACCCACTCATGCCTATAATGTTTATATCTGTTCACCAGTCTCATAAAAAAACGTGAGGTTCGGGGACTGACCCTCTAATGCAATTCCCAGCTCGTTTATAAAGGAGAGGATGCGTTCACAGCCCATAAAAGTGAAACTGCGCTCCCTGCTCTGTTCTGGTGCGCCTGTTTAAACATATGGTCTGTTTTAGTGTTAATTACGGTTGCCTTTGGTTAATTAAATGCCAGGTGAGCTGAGGAGAAGTGACGGAGATGCTCTCTGACAGTTAATTATACCAATGAGCTTTGAAGAAATCATAACATTTTCTTCACATGAGCGATATTTGATCACATTCTTACCAAGTGTGGCTAATTAAAACACCGATCGTACCCTGCATTGAAATAACACCGAGCCGAATCTTGATCCAGACACTTTGAGCCTCAGAAGTAGAACAGAGGTGCAAGAAATCCCATCCACATTATTAAAAGATTTTGAATGAAATATGAGTTATGAGTTATAAATATCTCCTTGGAGTGACCTCAGCTGTTTGTTGTAAGTTGGGGACTTTTATTTACAGGGCAGCTGGCTCTTAAAAAGTTTTTGTACGAGAATGAAAGAATGTTGGAGTTCACCCACCAGCCTGAAGGTCATGAGTGGTTTAGTCCCAGTTTGGACATGGACGTGCTGTGATTGTGTCATTGGGCAAGACACTTCACCCATTTTGTCTGTATGTAAGAATGTGGTCATTGAGTGATTGGTGGTCAGTGATGGTGAATATTAGCAGCATAGACTGGACATAGCTAACCTGCTAGCAGCTGCGTTCTAAATAGGAAGTGAGCATGGCTCGATCGACTTGGGCCCAATTCATTTTTTATTGGAAACTTGTGGCCCCTCTCCTTGTAACTGCTGAGGTCAGGCTCGTCATTTTGGTCTTAAAATGTTCATATTAACCCGCTCCACATGATCCTGGTGTTTTCATTTCACTATTTTGTCTGTAAATCGAGATATGAACATTAATAACAGACAAAGCAGGTGCCTTCTTTCCCCTGAGGTCGCTCCCGCTAGCGTTAGCAACAGGTTTGACTGACAGCATTGCTAAGCGCCCACCCCCTGCTCAACCAGTGGTGCGGGCAGGAAGGAGCGTTACCTTCAACAGCTTCGCTCCGGATTGGCTCTTTGGTTGCTATGATACTTGCAGTTGGAATTCCAAATATAGAACTCGGCTCCAAATTCACCCCATAACTTCTAGCCTCGATGAGCTTCATTTGACTGGAGCCAAACGCTATGGGTGACCTCACACTCACTGAGTCCACTTCTTTATACAGTCTTTGATTAGCAGCCATGTTGTTAGTTTACCTCAGGGCAGCTGTGGCTACAGAAGCAAAGGTTACCGCCATCAACTGAAAGGTTAAAGGATCTGTACCTGATTTTTTTTTTCCATGTATTTGCGCAAAATTTGTCCCCAGTACAGATATAGCGTACTTCTCATGAGGTCAAAATAAGTCAGCTGTGTACTGTCTGCATCTAATTATAAAGAGCTTTTTGTCTAGAAACGCAGCTCTGGTCTCTGAAAGTTGTGAAAAGTGCTTATAAACTCATCACTGTGAATAATTAGGCTTCTAGAACAACCTTTAAACTGCAAACCGTTTAAAATGAACTAATTCTATTTCTTCCACACTTAAAAGGCAGTAAAAATCAGGTACAGCGCCTTTAATGACGGGGAAAAACATTTAGAAGTATTTTCTTTGATCTTGATACAAAACAAATTTGAATGTTCTATCTGTTTTATACTTTCACTTAACCTAAAGTAACTCGATTGAAAAAGATGACACCTCACAGCACCTCTCCCTCACACAGCTGTCCTCTGTTAGCCGCGCGGTTAGCATCTGCTGCCGGATTTGTTCCACTACACACTATTAGCTCATGCATACACTTTGGACTGTTGTATTTGAAATGTCAAAGCTTTTTATTCTCCTCTCTCTCTCATGTAGGATTTGATCACAATAACAGTTCGTCGGTGGATTACGCACAGGCTCTGAAAGCACAGGGTTTCATAAAGCAGAGGTTTAAATCGAAACATGGATTAAAGGCTGGTGTTTGCTAACATTACAGTGTGAATAGAGAGTGGTGAATCTCCTCCCACACAGAGTCTCCGCTCGCGTGGTACCTCAGCTAGCTCACATTGGCACACTGTCATTACAGCAGGGAGGGGGCGCTAATTAGCAAGAGACCACACACAAAAAGGTGAGTACAGAAATGACAAGCACAAAGTATTTTTTCCAATAGTTTTTATGGTTGAGACAAGTGGTTAAAGGAGCGCTATAGAACTTTTCCTTTGCTAGTCTCCATGGAGATGATATTACTTTGACTAGAATGTTCCACAGTATGGAATTAAACATATCTTGCATTTATTCTGTTACAAAAATAGCTTGAAAAACATACTTTCTTGCTGTGAGCAGGGTCGCCACTCCACAGATCTGAACTGTAACTTGGCCTTTTGTTGCCACCTGGTAAATGGTCACATTTTATATATCATTTTCCCACCTTCAAGGCAAACTCAAAGCGCTTTACAGCAAGGAACCACTCACCCATTCATACACCAGGGTACGCAGACACTGGGGGCGAGGTGGGTTAAGTGTTTTGCCTAAGGACACAACAGCAGTATTCAACTGTGGGAGCTGGAATCACGCCGCCAACCAGCTCAACCAATGATGTTTATGTTGAGAGTGGGATTTGGTCCACCAACCTTCGGATCAGCGGACAAACGCTCAACAAACTGAGCTACTGTCGCCCCTGCTTATCTCCATGAAAATAGATAAGTTGTGTGGCACATTCGAGGCAAAGCAATAACATCACCATGGAGACAAGCAGAAAAGTTACATAGTGCATCTTTAAGTCTGTCTCTGAGCATCGTGAGTTATCAGAGCATTTACCCCAGAGCTAAACAATTTCCCTATTGCTCCAAACCCACCAGTTTATTAGCCTGTCCTCGTCTCACCAAATGTAACTGTTATATTGAATTAGAATTAGACTGTAACTGTCCACTTCATGTTTTATTAGCTCCTCATTGTCTTGGCACATGTTACATCAAATCTGGCCTTGTTTTTCTTCCAAATAATTGCCGCAATCTGCCTCTATCTGAAGAAATGATTTTTGTTTTAACACGTTCTGTTGAAGTTACTTTGGTTGTAGCACCCTTCTGCTAAACCAGCTTAACACTATTCAGTATTGGGCAAATTTACTTTTACCATAAAGTAATGATGTTTGAACTCCCCTCATATACCTGTACGCTCCCACTGGACAGACAGAAATAGCTGGTTTCAATTATCTGCATATGGTCAATGGAAACAGGAGCAGGGGCTTCGGACTGGAGGGTTAAAGGTAAAAGGTACTATTTAGCCAAGGCCCAGAGCAGGGAGGGGCCCCTCACAAAGTCTGTAATATGCATTTTTCATAAGACAATATGTAGTGTAGGTGCTACACCCCTGAGAGTACTAGTCTTGTTAGCATCATCTTAATAAGAGCTGCACTTATACTTAACCAGCAGAGGGCGACAGGCATCAAATCCAAGTGTTTTATGCTAAAGCTGCACTATGTAACTTTTCTGGTGAAGGGTTCCACACTATGGCATTAAACTCCTCTTCTTCGCATTTATTCAGTTACAGATATTTTTATTGCCCAGAAATACCTTCAAAAACATGCATATATGGGTCTCCTATGCACAGATCTGATCTGTACTTTGACTTGGTGGCATTTTCTCCTTGTCTCCATGGAGATAGATATACTTAATGCTATAATGTGGAACATTCCAGGCAAAGCAATAACATCCCCATGGACACAAAGGTGGCAGAACCTCCTCCAGAAAAAGTGACATAGTACAGCTTTAAACAAAACAAAGTTTTCAATGCATATAAATTACTTTTGAAACAGAAATACAAACTTGCCCAAAAGTATTAATCTCTAACCACATGAGGCCCTTCAGAAATGAACATAGTGTAATTGTAAGTTACACCATCATTACACTGTTGGAGGTTCATTTGAGGTATTAAAACATCCATCTTACAGAGAATGGTTGTCTGGAAGGCTGGGCCAATCAGAGAGAGAGTCAGTAACCAATTACAGTGGGACATTGTGATGTCATGTGTTTAACTGTCTCTATATAGACTCAAATGAGAAAGTCAGATGGCTGGCTGTGCAGACGACCTTACATCATGGTGCAAAACTGCAGATCGCGTTTCTGTTTAAACCTTTATTTCTGAGTGAGTGGAGCATCCTGGACGTTCTTGGTGGTTCTATAGCAGCGTCCTGGTTTGGAAAATGAGACAGTGGATAAGTGGATACTGGTTTATACTGGGATCAGAGCCAGAGCTGTGGGAATACTGGGGCTTGTGGGAGAATGGTGGTTTATGAGGATGACTCCATGACTTCAATCGGGAGCATAACTCAGTCTGAGGCCAGAGCCACCGTGCGGTCGCTGTGGGCGGAGACTTTCTCATTCAAATGAATCATGGGAGGATTATGGGAGAGGAATGCCATGGGTGTGTTCAAAAACATATGCATCATCATATCCATGGGTTTCAGAATGATGAGAATCTAGGACAGTTGCCATAGTGACTAGCAATTTTAAAAAGTCCTCAAAATGTTGCATGTAACAGGAATGAATAGGGAGAGGGAACAATACATAAATATATGCTTTTCAATGATGAGAATACAAAATTAATTTAAAACATGCAAGTAATTAAGGGCAAATCATAATAAAGCAGAATTCCTCCAAGGTCATGGATCAATATAAGGGTATAAGACGATAAAATACTTAAATACTTGCATACTTCTTGCATTAGTAGTACTTATGTGGTAGTTGTACTAGTATTAGCATCCGTAGTATTAGTCAGTTTAAATAAATACTTTTTCCTTTTTATTTTGACCCAGCTGCTCTAGCTCAGGACAGGCATAGAAATACACTCACTTGTTGATAAGGCAAGGCAAGTTTATTTGTATAGCACAATTTATACACAAAGTAGTTCAAAGTGTTTTACAGAATAAGAAAGACATTAAAATCACAATACAAACAAATCAAAACATGAATAATCATCATAAAATTAACACTGAAAGAGAAGAGGGCAGAATAAAAACCTTTCAGTCATGCACAGCTAAACTAAGCTAGGCCATGGAGAGATTTGTAACAAGCAGAGCTGCTTTAAAGTCTATTCTCTGAGTCACAGGAGCCAGTGCAAAGACCTGAGCACAGGACTTATGTGCTCGTATTTCCTGGTTCTAGTCAGGACCTGAGCAGCAGTGTTCTGGATGTTCTGCAGCTGTCTTAACGCTCGTTTGGAGAGGCCAGAGAGCAGGACGGTACAGTAGTCTAAGCTACTGGAGACAAACACATGGATAAGTCTCTCCAAGTCTGTTATACCTTAGTATAGTATACCTTTGATTTTTGCAATGTTTTTAGGTGCAGATTGATTTGATGTGGCTGTTAAAGTTCAAGTCTGAGTTCATTATTACCCCTTGATTTCAAGCTTGATTTGAAGGTTTTGAAAAGAGAGACGGGAGGTGACTGCTGACACTTTTTTTTTGTTTCTGTGGGCCACAGACTATGACTTCAATCTTGTCTGAGTTTAGCTGGAGAAAGTTGTTTTGCATCCACTCACTAATCTGTTGGAGGCAGTGGCAGAGTGAATCCACTGGTCCATATTCACCTGCTGCCAGTGAGACATAGATCTGAGTGTCATCTGCATAGTTGTGGTAGGACACATTAATGCTGCGTATTAACTGTCCTAACGGCAGCATGTACAGATTGAACAACAGGGGTCCCAGGATTGACCCCTGGGGCACCCCACAGGTCAGGGACATTTTATCTGAGACACATTTTCCAATTTCAACAAAGTACTCCCTGTCTTCTAGATAGGACTTGAGCCAGTTTAGTGCAGTACCAGAGGTGCCCACCCAGTCCTCTAGTCTCTGTAGGAGGATCCCATGATCGACAGTGTCAAGGGCAGCACTCAGATTTAAGAGGATCAACATTGAGACTTTGCCTGCATCAGTGTTCAGGCGGATGTCATTTGTCACCTTGATAAGAGCAGTCTCAGTGCTGTGGTGGGGTCTAAAACCTGACTGGAAAACATCAAAGCAGTTGTTCATTGTACTATAGTTTTATTTCCAGAAAACATGTTCCCACAGTTTTCCACAGTGGTTCCATGCCTCAGTCTGTTTTGGTGTGGATACTTTCAGCAGAATCTTATTAGAATTACACCATGTACTCAGACATAGAGGCAGCACTGGTGAAGCAGGACTGGGGGGGTAAAGTGCCCTGGGCCCAGTGCAGGGAGGGGCCCTAAAAAGTCTGCAATGTGCTTTTTTCCACATAGAAAGGGCTACTTGAATGTGTGGCAAAACGTATTCACTTTGTAAGCCTTTGACTAGCTGATGGAATTAAATTTTCAATGGAACTCACCTGGACGACTGAGGGACTGCACAGACATCCGACTTCAGTAATTTGGTAAATGGTCATAATTTTATATAACACTTTTCCACCTTCAAGTCACTCAAAGCACTTTACATGAAGGAACCACTTACCCATTCACACACACATTCATACATCAGTGTACGCAGACACTGGGGCCGAGGGGCGTTAAGTGTCTTGCCCATGGACACAACGACAGCATTCATCTGTGGGACCTGGAAACGCACCGCCAACCTGTCAGTGGATCTTCGCCGCTCTGCCAACGATGTTTAGGTCAAGAGCGGGATTCGAACTTCCGACCTTCAGATCAGTGGACAAAGACTCAACTCTGCTTTGTACTTTTACTTGAATATTATTTAGAAGTAACTTTACTCTTACATACTCACTTTTGTCCCTAAGTCTGGCGCATGCAGAGTGGAGCAGTCATCACCTCTGCTGTCTCAAGGCTCTGCATTACACTACTACACTACACAGGGGAGTGAAGGGTCCAGGCTAGAGTCCACAGGGAGTCCACAGGGAGTCCACAGGGAATCCACAGGGAGTCCATAGGGCCACAGTCTCAGCGTGACTAATGACGCAGGAAGTGAGCAAGGCACCGATCAGAGAAACTGGATCACACCTGTTTCACCTGCTACACTGTAAGATATGTCACTGTTGAACGGCTCCAGCTCAAAGCACAAAGAGAAGGACGTTTCAAAAGCAGACATCTGATCCCAGAGCAGCTCACAAATCGCTCTCACTAACGCAGCCAGGGGAGGAAATGGAGGAAAGAATATAAAGCAAAGCTAGGTGAGAGATTGAAATACAAATTTGATGTAGAATATGAGTCACCAGGCTTGGATCAGAGGAGTGTGGGTAAAAGTATTGTATAAGGGGAGACAGCAGCGCAGTTGGTCCTCTGATCTGAAGGTTGGCGGTTTGAATCCCGCTCTCGACAGAAACATCATGTGGAGAGCGAAACATCAGAAACATCATTTGAACAAGTATCAATACTAAAAATAATCACGTAAAAGGACAAAACCTTTCTTGAATCGTTTTAGAATAACTTGAGCTTAATCAGAACTAGTATGAGGCCACATGGTAACAAAGAGAACATATTCCAGTGTTGAAATTACATTCTACTGTCAAAGGAAAAAAGAGTGTTTTTAATAATCATTGTGCTATCGAAATTCCTTAAATATTCCTTAATATTACACAAAATGAACTCTTGTGAGCTTTAAGCCATGTTATAATGCTGTAACCTCCTCAAAAACATACCTGGAGCAGTGTTTTGTTTCATTGATACACTTTTGAGTAAGCCTTATTATTAGTCTGTCTACATCTCCCAAACTCAAAATGCTTTGTTCCACCTTGTGATGTTATGTAGTGGTAGTTTTCAAGTTACCTTCTACCTTTAGTTCAGTAGAGATTGGCAATTCCAGAGCTGAAATTATCCAAATGATTCTACTGAAGGTGTATGGAGTTTAAAAACACAGTGGAGCACTTCCTGTATTACCATATGACATCACAAAGTGGAACAGAGTGTTTTCAGTTTGAGAGAAGAACTCAGCCTAAATATGCAGGATTTGTGTGTTAAACATGTGTGAATGAAACAAAACACAACTCCAGGTCTGTTTGTGATGAGGAAACAACATTATAGAAAATAGTGTAAAATGGGCTCTTTAACTTTAGTATCAAAATCGAGTTTGAGATGTTGAAATCATGACCACATAAGTTCATAGTTCATTTTGCGATCAAGAATTTAAGATAACAATATTTAGGGGCAAATTACTTTTACCTACTAACAAACAAAAGAAAGTAACATGGAGACAAGCAGGTGGCCAACCCTCTACCAGAAAACTTACATACTGCATCTTTAACTTCATCATTTGAGCACATTTCTAATCATTATTGTGACATTTTCCTCCTGAGACCTGAACTCTTCATGGCTGCTTTATTAAATTTTTTTTTTTTTTTTTTTTGGTTGACTGGGAGCGGATGAGTGTAAAAACAAAGAATTATCTTTTTACATTATGAGAAAAGTTATGTCCACATATGAGGACATTCGTTGTACGGTTTAATCATTTTGAGAGAAACAATAAAGTCACACTTAAATAATGATTTGCAAAAACTATTTGTTAAGTGCCTGATCACAGCAACATTGCTCCTGAGTAAAAACAAAATGAGAAACAAGAATTGTGCCTCTTGGAACAATGTGGCTCATTTGAAGAGCTTCTAACAGGTGCAGGAGACATATGCCTCTAACAAGCAAACAATAATGTGTTATACTCTTCTGTCATCACTAAGTGGCAGTTTAATGACCTCATATGTGACACCAGGACCTTGTAGAGAAAAAAAAATTGTATTGTGGCCTAGACAACCCAAAATGTGTTGTCCACATATGAGGACACAGGTCTCAGGAGGTTTAAGGTAAATCAAAATTTTAAATAGTGCTTTTCCAACTTCAAGACACTCAAAGCAGTTTACATCAAGGAACCACTCACCCATTCACACACACATTCACACCACCAGTGTAACAGACAGTGGGGGGCGAGGTGGGTCAAGTGTCTTGCCCGAGGACACAACAACAGCATTCATCTGTGGGTCAACAGATCTGACCACTTTACCAATGATGTTTTTTATGTTGAGAGCGGGATTCGAACCACCAACCTTCAGATCTACCAACCCAGCCACGGTCGCCCCCATCACCATTATCATCATTATCGTTTACAGGTATTTCTAGTCTGGTCCGATGCCCGTCCTGAGCAGACCCATAGCTCCTTCCTCAGGGCACCTTTAACAGTGATTGGTCCATTCTCTGGTTCTGTCCCTGTGATTCTGTGGCTTCTTTAATGGTGAGGGGGAGTTTCATTAAGAACATGGGTCATTTGGCTCTACAGTCCTGCAGTAAATCCACAGAGTGCACAGCTCAGGCCCAAACCCACATTAGCACTATATTACACCCAATTTAGGAGATGACTTCAGTGTAAGACGCATCAAAGGCCTGTGTCCCAGGATTCAAAATGGCTCCTTTTTATCACTTTTGACCACAGTCCAATCCTCTTCAGTCTAGTCTGACACTTTTCCAGGAGCAAATTGGACCAACTGCACTTAGTTTGACAGCTGGAGTTCACCAAAAGAGGGCGCTATACTCCAAAAAACTTCTTCAAAGGTATCTGGTTGAGTTTTTGGAATTGTTGTGCAGAGTTGTAGATATGTAAGGCTTTATATGGACATCGAGGGGGCAGTGAAAATAGGCAAGCCACAGATTTCAAACTACAGCAGAGTACTCAATACTTCGATTCCTCTGAGGTACACAAGCCACAGATGATGGTCGATGAAGAACACAATAGAACTTTGATTTCTTTGAGTCTTAAAGGTTCCAGATTCTTAACTGGCTTTGAGATTTTAAACGTGTTGCTTCATCATCACAAACATCGGAAGTTGTTTCATTCAGTCCTGTGCAGCGTTCATGTGGTGCTCGAGAACTTGGTTGAAAAATGCACATGAACGCTCCACACCTGACGTTACCTGCTCTGTGGGGATGAACGATTATCTTAAAGGTCCCATTTTACACAAAATTGACTCTTGTGAGCTTTAAGCCAAGTTATAATGTTGTTACCTCCTCAAAAACATACCTGGAGTTGAGTATTGTTTCATTCACACATGTTTGAGTAACACTTTATTATTAGTCTGTCTACATCTCCAAAGCTCAAAATGCTCTGTTCCACCTTGTGATGTCATGAAGTGGTAGTTTTCAGGTTAACAGCTACCTTTTATTTTTTGTTCAGTACAAATTGGCAATTGGCAGATCTGAAATTATCCATAATGATTCTAGTGAAGGTGTATGGAGTTTAAAAACACAGTGGGGCACTTCCTGTTTTACCAGATGACATCATAAGGTGGAACAGAGTGTTTTCTGTTCGAGAGAAGAACTCAGCCTAAATATGCAGGGTTTGTGTGTTATACATGTGTGAATGAAACAAAACACAACTCCAGATATGTTTGTGATGAGGAAACAACATTATAACATAGATCAGAAAATAGAGTAATATTGGCTCTTTAAACAGTTATCCAGATCATAAGAGTAACAGATCTGCACAAGAACGATCCCACACAAGCCGTTTAATGAATTACCGCTAATTAACGTTAAATAGCTAAAGTAAGCAATTAACGTTTAGCCTTCGAGAAGGCTAATAACAGCACATCTTACTGATCAGCTCTATAAATGCTGTTTATGACCAGACTCAATGTTTTTTCTTACTGCTGACAACAAAATCCCAACGTTTCCGAGATAAAAGCCATGAATCCTGAGGACCACGTGAACCCAGCCATGTCTGTGTCATGCGGCCATTACTAACCTGTTTTGTTCATACATTATAATGAGTTTATAACATAAAACACAATTATCATTTTAAGTATTTTATGAAATTCTGGATAAGACAGAACTACACCTTAAATACAGTTAATAAAACATGAAGATAGACTTACTACATGTTGAACAAATCGTTTATTAAGAGTGATTCAGGCTTAATAACTAGGCTACTAACTTCTGTTCAAGGTTGTCAAAAATATCAAAAATCAGATACTAATCAATACTAAAACTAATCCTGAAACTAGATACTCATTTGAGCAGGTATTGATACTAAAAAGTCACATTCACAGGACAGAAATGGACCTTTCCTGAATAGATTTAGAATGATCTTGAGCTGTATCAGAACAAGTATAAGACACATAGACTAGTACACGCCCATGGACCACTATGGAACCTACTGGACAACTGAGGGATTACACAGATATAAGAGGAATATAAAAGAAAGTACTACTGGACAATGAGGGATTACACAGATATAAGAGGAATATAAAAGAAAGTACTACTATTTAATGCTGAAAATGAGTGTAACTAGAGTGTTTTTTAATTATCATCGAGATCGCTATTGAGTATTGAGTCGATTCTTAAGCGTGCGCTCACTCTCGCCCAATCGAACTGTGCCCAAGCACCGTCAGCCCCTAAAGCGCGGTACGTTTGTCCGGTGTGAGTGCAAACCAACCGCGCCCAGGAACGGCACGTTTCGAACTTTGGCCCGGTTGGAGGTGGGTTTCTCACGGTTGCTCACGTACGCGCACACACACGATCTACGTTTACGAGTTCGGTGGTGCAGGTGTGAGTGCGGCTCGGTTCAAAAGTCCTAGTGTGAGTGCGACCTAAGTATCAAAATCAAGTTTGAAATTTTAGTATCGTGACAGCACTAGTAACGTTATCAGCATATTTACCATTTTTACCCCAAGAAAACAGATTTTTATTGAGTTACTTTCTTAGTTCTGGAATATTAAAAATAGTCACATGAACCAGCGTGTATTTACCCACCATTTTTACCCCAAGAAAACTGATTTTTATTGAGTTACTTTCTTAGTTCTGGAATATTAAAAATAGTCACATGAACCAGCGTGTATTTACCCACCTTGAGACTTCACCCTTGCAAATGTGAGTCCAGGTTTTGAACTGAAAACAAAGCCTGGGTGTGTCCACATATACTGCCTTATATGCTGTTACACTGATCCATTCTCCTTCAGGCCATGTGCCGCTGAAACAGGACAAACTGATAAATGCAGAATTTGAAACTTCAGGTCAGGTCTATAATGGCCCATGTCATGACTCTGCCTCAGGTCTGGAGCAGGGACCAGGAGAAGGACAAGAAAGGCTAGTGCCAGATCAGCGGGTCAAGTTATCACACAGCTCTGGTCTCAGTGATGGGAAGAGGACTTTGAAAATGTATTTAGTTACAGAATACTGTAGGATACTGAATATCTGCATTAAAATGGATTTTGTGACATATTCTGATACATGGGCCAATCAGAGTACTGCATTCTGAATACTCTGAATACTTTTACGTTAAGTTGCATTATATTATAGTGTAAGAACATGACATAGAATTGCAAACAGCTTGATATTTGTAGCTCTGTTTGTTCTGCATTCATTTATGTCTAATTAGAGAAGGAAAAATCACACGCACACACACAAACACACACACACACACACCACAAGAGCTGTGTTAGCATTTTCTCTCACTAATACTGTGCAGTTCAAAGCCTCAAAACTACACGATCAAGTACCTCCATGTATTGCTTTGATTTTAGGAAAGTAACTGTATTCTTAATATCACCAAATGAACCAGAATACAGTTACTCTAAATTTGTATTCAGAGTACTTATTTTCAGTACATGTACAGTGGGGCAAAAAAGTATTTAGTCAGCCACCAATTGTGCAAGTTCTCCCACTTAAAAAGATGAGAGAGGCCTGTAATTTACAGGTACATGTAGGTGCACTTCAACTATGAGAGACA